>CM040402.1:112110421-112160421 GCA_022702515.1 Ilyophis sp. 1 JC-2022
TAAAAAAATAAAACTTGTCTTGGAGCATAAAAAGTACAATTCACTTTTACACAGTCTACATTGTGTTTTGTAGCCTTGGGTAAAGAAGACAAACACTCATTTCAACCTGGACTTAAAATGGAAGAGGAGGATGAAAAAAGGTCTGCCACAGGCTGTCGCCTACTGAAGGGCGTTGGAGCGGGGTTTAGCAATGCAGAGACTGTGCTGGAGACTTTTCAATGGTTTGGTGAAGGCAAATGTTTGTGGGTCATAAAGTGAGTTTGGAAGAAGCCGTTGTTACAGGCTGGATAAATGAAGCACATAGAGGCTCTGAATCAGCTCAGTCACTATAAGGGTCTACCATGAGCAAAGGCTGGACCCGACAAACGGCAGTGTGGGCTATGTCATTAGCGGACTACCACAAGGAGTTTGCAGTGGTCGGGTGTGACAAAGCTGGCCATTACTTTGGCTTACAGAATGATTTGAAAACATCTGAGATAAAGCATTACAAAAAGGTACTCACTTTTTAATAAACCCACAAAGAGGAAACGGCATGCTTTTCACAGACCAGACCTCAACCCTGCTTCATACAAAATGGCTCTTCACACATCTGCTTTTTTAATGAATGTCAATTACAATCACCAGCAGGTGTGCATCTTGCCTTAATCAGTCACATGTTCTGAGACTATTGGCACTTTAAAGCTGGGGACACATTACACGATTTTTCCCACCGAAAAGAATGAGCAGCACATTTAACTGCCATATGCAGATTTTCAGTCACGTCTGTCAGGCACACATAAGGTCAGCTGTCTTTCAGGAGCGCAAATCTTAAAGACGGAGAAAGGACAAAGTTCTCTCGCACGAACGTGATTTTTCGTGTTAACCTACACCTGCCCTCACGAGAATCAGTTCTGTTGTGGTGACTTGCAGAGTTGACATTGTACAGACACGCAAGTGTCTTCCACAAATCCACAAGTCACAAGTAGACACAATTTAGACATATATAATGTTTCACTATAATGTGTCACTGTTTGTTGCCACTAGAAGCCTGGGCTTGGCGCCAACAAGAAGGTACGAGATTGTGCCTTGGCAGACGAGGTGTCCACCCCCCTTCCCAAGAAGCTTGGAAGCTTGGGCGAACAATTGCTGCAGTGCGCATGTGCGTGGACTTCGAGTCAACAACTTGCCATCATGCTTTTTCGTGGTGTCATTTATTAAACACTACTACATATATTAAACGCTACAACACTACAACGCTCAAGTAAGCATGTCGTCTCAAAGGCTCAGTGGCTAGGCACTTGCCTTCAGCTCAGAGGACTGTGAGTTTGATCCCCACTAGAGACCGTGTTTTTTTGCATGTAACAATTTGGGTGAAATGTGGTCTAAACAAGGTCTAAATGTGAACGTCTAATAGTCATGTACTTTCACTTTTGAAATATTTTAAGACATAATTTAGACATCTACCATAGATGTCTATTTGATATATTTTAGATCAAAAAAAATCTCACTGGGTGGTCTTAAATGAACACCTTCATAATTAGAATCAGATGTCTTAGTGCTATGCTAAAGGTAAAACAAATACCTGTACCCTTTGTAAAAGATTAGCCACCCCTGTGTTAAACAAAAAATGTGTTCCCTTTGACATTTATATTCAAATCCAACCCTGTTTAACATTTCTCCCAGGTAATTAACTGAACAATTAGTGCTACCGATCGGCAAGACTGTCTTGACACCTGACTCTCAGGAAAAAGGGTGGAAAACCAGCAGTTCTCGGCTCACGAGGACCGTGATTTGAATAATAGGGCCGTATGACATTTCAATCATTAACCATGACTGAAATGTTTATTGAAAAGGCCTTCAACTTCACATGGGGCAAAAGGATTTTAATCCTACCAGGGGTTGAATGAGTTTAAGCCAGCTATGGCACCCCAGTGTACCGCTGCACTGGGGCTGTATCTACTGCGTCCTGCATACTATGTACTAGCATACTGCACACTGCTTACTGCATACTGTTTAGTGACATGCAATAAGTATATAATCTGGGGATTTATAGTACATTACATTTAGAAAACATTTTGCCTACTTAACAACTTTTTCATCCAGTGTACTGAACTAGCACACTCAATAGTATAGAAGGGCGCTTATTCGGACACAGCCTCTGTGTCAGTTGTCGTCAACGAGTAAAGTACCTTTTCTGGCGCAAACACTCCTAGTGGAGATGCGCTCACGTGTCAAGCAGCAGTTCTCCTTGCGGAGGTGGAAAAAAGAAGGAATCATTCATAAATGATGCGGCTGTAATGTGAGCATGCTTTAAATCCCTTGGTCTCAGCTCTCCTGTGTCACTATGAAAAGGCTTGGCTGTCCTCGTAGGTGTTTTTGTTCAGCACATTTTAATTGGCCTTCAAGCTCAATACATCACTCAGCAGCATAGCTGATTGCAGCTCACTGCCGCAACCGTATTGGCAGTGTTGCCGTGCTCGAAACAGTGTGTCATAAAAGCACTTTTCTCTTTTTATTTTTATTTCATTTTTTTTGCCGCTATACTTTTTTGTCTTTCCGCCCACCAAACCTCACTCTGCATCCATTTCATCCCCTCTACTGCTTCCATTCATACCTCCCCACCCTTACACCCCCGAACCTCCTCCACCATTCCTCCTCTTTTAGTCCATTCCGCATCTTATCACCACCTCTAGTCTTGCCATCCCTCTACCTCTTCACTGTTCTGTCCATTGACTGCTCTCAGTCAATGTACAGAACCCTTTCCGGCAACTTCTACAGCCTTGCACCACTTTCTTATGTCCTCGAGTCTACCTCTCCAGCCCTGCGCCCAAGTTTGTCTCTGTGTGGGGGTGTCCACGAGAATCTCCCTTCCTGCCTCTGAAGTGTAAACACACTCCTATTTTAGTATAGCACAGGGGAGTTGAACAAAACTGAGATAGATCCACAACCATCTGTAACGTCTGTGTTATTTTCGATCCCCTACTCAGTTTTGAACTCTTTAACTAATAATGCATTTTTTCCATCTCCAAATATTGCACGCACCTGCCCACCCCACACCCTGAAAGAAGCTGAAACCGTGGTCCACGCAGTCATAACCTCGATCACTGTAATGCCCTTTTCTACTATATCCCATGCAAAACCTCCACAAACTGCAACACGTCCAAAACACGTCAAGAAATCAGCCCACATCACCCCTAGCCTCTGCCAGCAGCAATGGCTGCCCATGTCCTCACATACACACACACACACGCTACAAAGTCCTCCTCACCACTTACAAAGCACTTCATTAATTGGCCCCTTCCTATCTCACCAACCTCCTCCTCCTCTACAGTCCTGCACATACCCTTAGGTCCTCCGGCACTGGACTACCGGCTGTCCCCAAAACAAGGCTATCCTCTACGGGGGGAAGGTCTTTCAGTGCCATTCTCCAGAAACACAACCCACACAACACCTCCAAGACGCCCCCAGTCTCTACTTTCAAATCCCAACCGTTCTGTTCACCCAATAGTAACTACCCCCCTCACAAGCCATAGTGTGATTAATGCATGGGGTTCTCTCATTTGTCTCAAACCCCACAGTACAGTGTGAATGGGGTTCTCTCATTTGCCCCAAACCCCACAGTACAGTGTGAATGGGGTTCTCTCATTTGCCCAAAACCCCACAGTACAGTGTGAACGAGGTTCTCTCATTTGCCCCAAACCCCACAGTACATTGTGATTGGGGTTCTCTCATTTGCCCCAAACCACACAGTACAGTGTGAATGGGGTTCTCTCATTTGCCCCAAACCCCACAGTACAGTGTGAATGGGGTTTTCTCATTTGCCCCAAACCCCACAGTACAGTGTGAATGGGGTTCTCTCATTTGCCCCAAACCCCACAGTACAGTGTGAATGAGGTTCTCTCATTTGCCCCAAACCCCACAGTACAGTGTGAATGGGGTTCTCTCATTTGCCCCAAACCCCACAGTACAGTGTGAATGGGGTTCTCTCATTTGCCCCCAAACCCCACAGTACAGTGTGAATGGGGTTCATGGAGACCCGGGGGCTGCTCATTGGCTGCATTGGCTTTCATGTTCACTGGAAGTTCCTCATATGGAGAAGCGAATTAGACTAACGCTAGAAGGCTTGTTTTTAGAAATCAGTGAAAAAAAGGCTCATTTCAAAGTTAGGCTTCAGATGGTCGATTTCAATAGAGCTGATCCAGCAGCGTGAGTTTCAGAATTATTAAAGAAAGAGCACCAACAAAAAAAGGGCAACTGGACACCATTTCTCCCTTTTTTAAATCATGAATATTCACCGTTGCCTTCAGGCAGCTACTTTAGTGCCGCAGTACAGCGTACGTGTGAGATTTCACAATAAAATATGGGAGTCCGACGATCAGGGAAACTGAATTTGAGTTCACCGTCTTCCTTCGTTGATATCACAAAGCATCTTTGTACAGTACACAGATCAATAATTAATAAAATGTATGAATGCTGCAAAGGTTGGCCAAAAGTTTTTTTTTTTGACCACAAGAGCTAAAAAAAGTTGAGCTATAGCATTGCTGTTTATTATTTTGGGACATACTTTGGGGATTGCAGAAATTAACTTTAAGCATTCCTGAGATTCTCTGGATACCTTCGATAGTTCTCTTCACTCCCACGTTTTCCAGAACACTCCACCGTTGAGATTTAAGTGTTTTATCGTCCGTCCGGGAGCTGTGAGGCATTACAGCTGTGTTGATTTTGTAATTTACGCATACCTTTTTGTGTACACTGAGGGTGAATGCATCATATTTGTTTGGCAGCTTAGGAAAATGGCCTCTGATGTGTACCCTTTCCCAGTCGTTCCCTGGCGTTCCCTGGAGTTCTCATCATCGTGCTTAATGCGAGCAAAGAGCCTCTAACAGCGACCTCAATCTCCAGTCCTGGAGGGCCGCTGTGCCTGAATATTTCTGAATATCACTCTTCTGCCTGCAACAGAAGAGTGACACTATTAGGCTCTGCCTGCAACAGAAGAGTGACACTATTAGGCTCTGCCTGCAACAGAAGAGTGACACTATTAGGCTCTGCCTGCAACAGAAGAGTGACACTATTAGGCTCTGCCTGCAACAGAAGAGTGACACTATTAGGCCCTGTCTGCAACAGAAGAGTGACACTATTAGGCTCTGCCTGCAACAGAAGAGTGACACTATTAGGCCCTGTCTGCAACAGAAGAGTGACACTATTAGGCTCTGCCTGCAACAGAAGAGTGACACTATTAGGCTTATAAACAGAAAATAAATAAGGAAGGTAGCATTTGGTGAAAAACAGCCCTGCCTGTATTAATTATATATGCCGGACATACACAGTAAAAGTATAGGTCCATCCCTGTCCCAGCCCAAAACCAGCTTACTCATTTTGTGGCCTGCTTGTGTCCTCAACACAGAAACGTTTTTGTGGTTGAGCGTTGTCAAGCGTTACCCGTTGCCTGGAGCTGGGAACTATGGGATATTGGCTTCATCCACAGGGACTAGATGGGCTCTAGTTCAGTTTAAGAGATGGCCCTGGAAGTCTGGCTATGTTGCTCATCAGGCCACAACACGGGATAAGCGTAATCCAGGTTCCCCTTGATCGCTGGTCAGGTGTGCCTGTATTTCACTCTGCTGGTGCATGGACCAGGTGAAAGATATGAACACTGCTACTGTAATCGTTTGTCATGGTCACATATTCTGCCATTACTTGTAAGTGCTAGGTATTATTTTATGTTGAAGATATCATTTCAAAATAGAAGGTAGATAAAATATTTCATAAAAGTAGAATTTCATATAGTAGTAAAAATATGTTCTTACGTGTCTTTGATTAAACTTCTTTCATTATATTCTTTCTCATTTGTTCCTTGTCACTAGGTGATAAAAGGTAAGTATGATTAATATAATGATGAACGATGGACAGACACACACATGCACGCACACACACATGCACGCACGCACGCACGCACGCACGCACGCACGCACGCACGCACGCACGCACGCACACACACATTTACAATCTGGATCCTATTCAAATGAGAAATAAATATCTGGCGCCTGCATGGAATGTTTCATTCAAATGTTCTGTGTTTTTGTGAAGAGTTCCCATCATGCAGTGCAGTGCTGAGCAGTACAGGGCAGGGAAGGGCTCTGTTAGGGAGCCTTAAAAAGCAGGTCTATGAGTTTAGCTTCTGGCGCTACATGAGGAAAATGTTGAAACAGGCTTGGTTTCTCTAGGCTGAACTAGTCCAGGACTGCACTGTCACGTTAGGTGATAGAATAGAATAGAACAACTTTTATTTTCCTGTTAGGGAACTTCAATTGTAGCCACCAGCAACAACAAAAAAACATAGACAGTGGGCCAGACCCACAACACACAAACAAACATATCAAATAAAGACATCCAATAGAATCATTGCATTCATAAAACTAATTAAGTGAATTAAAGTGGAATACAGCCAAACGTCATGATTAAAAATAGCCCCCGCTGTCCCGAGATGTCCAGTGTCATCAAGCAGTCCAACACGAGTCCACCTCCATGACTTTTCTTCATACACGCAGTGTTGCAGTCTATGCCCACTGTCGAAACAGAGCACCAAATGGCCTCAGCCTTCTCAGTCGTTGCCTCACTCCTCCCCGCATTATCTTTCCCTTCCCTTCCCTGATGGCCTTTTGAGGATTGCCTGCAGTCCCGGATCAGTCCTGACATCTTAAACTATGGTGACGAGCGATGGTAAATTTGTGGTTGCAGCTCCAACGGACATTCCCGAGCATATGTTGCGAATGTGTCTCCATGGTGACGACCACAAACAAAACCATCCCGACTAGACAATTCATCAATATTATCAAAACGAGCAGCAGGAGTGCCCTGAAAATCTCCAGCCCGCTTCCCTGTCCCACTACAGACACACAGCGCATGAAAAAAAACTAAAAGCCAGACACAACAAAACACATTCAAATTAACAAACACAAACATGAGAGACAGCTGGACTACACGTCGCCATTACAGCGCCAACTGACATCATGAACGTAATGAAAACAGAAACCTAGAGACGATCAGTGCCACATCAACAGGGTGCTTCCCTCCTGCACAGGGCTAGAGGCACATCATTTATAACCCTTTTTCATTTGAAAGAGAGAGAGTGAGAGAGAGAGACAGAGAGAGAAAGAACATGAGAGAGAGACAGAGAAGGAGAGGAAGAGGGCACTCTTAAGATATCATTAGGCCTTTCGTCATCCTCTCTCTTTCTCTCTCTCTCTCTTCTGGCCAGGCTATGCACACCCCCTTCCATCATGATCCTCCTATTTCCTTTTATAGGCCTTTAAACCTGTAAATGTAATGCCACACAGTGACTGGACAGTGTCCCAGCACAACACATACATCATCTGACGAGTCAGTCTGGTTTCAGTTAAAAAAATAAAGAGTGAATGAGTGAAGAATATGCTTATTCTAGTGCCAAGAATAGAAATAAAGAAGTAGTTGGACCCTGGACATGTCTGTCTCACTTATAACACAAAAAGTAGAAAAAATGAATGATATTTAGGTAAGACTTTGATAGTCTGCAGGCACAGACTGATACTGTTACTCTGTGCTGTGGGGACAGACTGATACTCTACTTTGGGGACAGATTGACACTCTGAGCTGTGGGGACAGACTGATACTGTGTGGCGTGGGGACAGACTGATACTTTTTGTTGTGGGGACAGACTGATACTCTGTGCTGTGGGGACAGACTGATACTCTACTTTGGGGACAGATTGATACTCTGAGCTGTGGGGACAGACTGATACTGTGTGGCGTGGGGACAGACTGATACTGTCTGGTGTGGGGACAGACTGATACTCTGTGCTGTGGGGACAGACTGATACTGTGTGATGTGGGGACAGACTGATACTCTGTGCTGTGGGGACAGACTGATACTCTGTGCTGTGGGGACAGACTAATGCTGTGTGGTGTGAGAACACACTGATACTCTTCACTGTGGGGACAGACTGATACTCTTAACCGTGAGGACAGACTGATACTTTGTGCTATGGGGACAGACTGACACTCTGTGCTGTGGCAACAGACTGATAGTTTGTGCTGTGAGGACAGACTGATACTTTTTGTTGTGGGGACAGACTGATACTCTTCGCTGTGGGGACAGACTGATACTCTGTGCTGTGGGGACAGACTGATACTGTGTGATGTGGGGACAGACTGATACTGTGTGGCGTGGGGACAGACTGATACTTTTTGTTGTGGGGACAGACTGATACTGTGTGGCGTGGGGACAGACTGATACTTTTTGTTGTGGGGACAGACTGATACTGTCTGGTGTGGGGACAGACTGATACTCTGTGCTGTGGGGACAGACTGATACTGTGTGATGTGGGGACAGACTGATACTCTGTGCTGTGGGGACAGACTGATACTCTGTGCTGTGGGGACAGACTAATGCTGTGTGGTGTGAGAACACACTGATACTCTTCACTGTGGGGACAGACTGATACTCTTAACCGTGAGGACAGACTGATACTTTGTGCTGTGGGGACAGACTGACACTCTGTGCTGTGGCAAGAGACTGATAGTTTGTGCTGTGAGGACAGACTGATACTTTTTGTTGTGGGGACAGACTGATACTCTTCGCTGTGGGGACAGACTGATACTTTGTGCTGTGGGGAGAGACTGATACTCTTCACTGTGAAGACAGACTTAAACTGTGCTGTGGGGACAGACTGATACTCTTCGCTGTGGGGACAGACTGACACTCTGTCTTGGGGGACAGTCTGATACTCTTCACTGTGGGGACAGACTGATTCTCTGTGCTGTGGGGACAGACTGATAATCTGTGCTGTGGGGACAGACTGATACTCTGTGCTGTGGGGACAGACTGATGCTCTGTGCTGTGGGGACAGACTGATACTCTGTGCTGTGGGGACAGACTGATACTCTGTGCTGTGGGGACAGACTGATACTCTGTGCTGTCGGGACAGGCTGATACTCTGTGCTGTGGGGACAGACTGATACTCTGTGCTGTGGGAGGAGTCTGATACTCCAGCTGGATTGTATTCAAACCATTCTGTCTAGAATTTCCCTGTTTGTAAAGAAAGTCTTCCTGTTTCAGCACAACCATGAATTTTAAATCGTTTGCAAACAAAAAGCCATTTCTCATGAATCGCAATTTATGGAAATGTTGTCTTGTGTGTAATGATGTTTGTGTATGTGGGTTGTTTGTGAATTGAGGTTCATTTATAGGGAATATTTAATTCAACAGCATTTAGCACATCCATTGTATTTATCTTTTTTGTCTGCTGCTTTTAGTTGCACTGTGGATACAGGTGGGTGGGAATAAGAAAAAGATATTGATGCTAATTGTCTAAAACCCTTAACTGAGGAGCCTATCACTGTTTGCGTGATGCACTGGGGGAGAGGACATATTGGAAGGGGCGCTCATTTACAGATAATGGCCAAATTATATGCTGTTTTGTCTTTTTTATATGCATTTTTTAAAACAATGATTTAAAAACACAACCCGGCCCATCCTGTTTTTCAACCTTTTCGTTGCCAGAGCAACCGCCAGCTATATTTCACTCCCCAGCACCCCCACCCCCAATCTCCATATGTTTTTGACACCTCCCTCTTTCCCCTCATCTGGTTCTTTTTCTCCTAGCTCAGTCTGCCCCACCCTCCCCCTCTCTGTAAAAATCTAGGCTGTGTCTGAATCAGCACTCTTACACACTATTGAGTACGCTTGTTGAGTAGACAGGACGAGAAAGTTGTAAGGTAAGCAAAATTTTATCTAAATTCAGTATACTTAAAACCCCCGGATGCTATACTTACTTCCAGGGTTTCACTGAGTATATTCGGGAGCATATTTAAGATACTTCCACGGTGGGGTTGAAAAATAGTATGGATGATTTTTTTTGCATGTCGCATACTAAACAGTCCACAGTAAACAGTACACAGGAGACAGGCAGTAGATAGGTCTCTGATTCGGAAACAGCCCTAATTGTAACTGCACAGATCCACTGATCTTATGTTGTCTTGACGGGCTGATATATGATATGATACATAGTGAAGCAGCCTCATCCATGTGTTATAAAGACGAGTGGATTTGCACACATCCTGGTTGTGAACCAAAAGTGCCTATTTAATGCAACCACATCTCCACTGCTCTCCACCAGCCTGCCACCCCTACTCTCCTCTGACTCAGTTTCAGAATTCATACTTTTTCATACGCTGTAGATACAAAAGTACTTTGAAAGCCCCTCATGGTCAAATAGGCACACAGTAAAATGTCCAGTGTTAATTCAACTCTAACAGTGTTAATTAAAATCAAATTTTACATTTTACTGTGCAGGACAACAAATTATATGCACAATAAACAAAGCAGCCATGGATTTCAATACCATGCAGTCTGAGGATAAACACGTATATGTAATTACACAGTGGTTAGCATTAAGACTTGTAACAGATGCTTGAAGATTGCTGCTATGAACTGGTGTTGCGTACAGGCCAGAAAACTGGACTCTGGACCAATGGGTGATATTTACAGAACTGGTCTCTGGCCCTGAGGTTTATGGTAATCAGGTTTGCCTGGGTGAGACAACCCTCCTCCGCTCCCCTAAAAAGTCATGACACAATGTCCCCTGCAATCTGTCTGTGATATTTCCACACTGCCACAACCACTCAAAGTGAATGCACCGTTCGAGCTGAAAAGCCTGGTCAAGCCTTTGATACTGTGAGATTGCTGCTTTGAAACAGGCAGTCCTGGTTCTGGACTGCACTGAGAGAGGGGTGCGCTGTAGCTGTGGATGAATTATGCAGGAGAGGATGCCCTGAATGGTCAAGATAATAACAATCTATACACATATATGCAATGCAGAAGATAGAATTTGTTGTCATGCATTCATTGCGAGGTTTAAAATGAAGCCCTTCATTCTGTGAATAAAGATCTGCCTGTGGGGATGAGATGTGTCTCCCCAAGACTGACAGGAGGCGGTGGAGACAAATCTTGAGAAATGAAGCCACCTCCTGCTCTGCAACAGCTCTTTGCAGGAAGAAAGAGAACCGTCTATCAAATGGTCACCCAGCAACAGCACACAATAATGAAAGAAAATGTTCTTTTTTGAGAGATGCTGAGATGTAGAGTGCGGAGTCCACGTGGGCCAGTCTGCAAGGCACATTCCTTAAATTATCAACAACTAAATATCTTCTTACCTTATGAGGAATATATCGCTGACCAACTTTGAAGGAGGAAGGATGTGATAGTGTGTTTGCGTGTGTGTGTGTGTGTGAGAGAATGAGAGAGAGAGAGAGAAAGAGAGAGAGAGAGAGAGAAAGAGAGAGAGGAACAAAGCCAATGGGGGATTTTCTCTCCCAGACGCTGTTACTTTATGGTGTAAAACATTATGATGCTCATTTCATATTAGTATAATAGCCACCATTTTTTCTCAACTTGTGCTAAAGTATATATTCACCTTGTGTACTCTTTGGGATAAAGACATTCTCTCATATTAAAATGCATAATACGCTTCCTTTTTTTTTGGGTCACTGACCCCAGAGCAGCAGGAGCGCTGTAATGTGTTTTAGGAACGTGCAATTAGCAGCGTCAGTAAGGATGGGTTGAATGGGGATAATAGCGTGTGCTTTTACTGACATGCATGCAATCAGAGGTTATGGATACGGAGGGGAAGTGACTGTGACTGTGGCCAATTGTGAGCAGAATCGATATGATTGTGAAGAAAGGGGACATTTGGTGGGAGAGTTTGTTTGCAACAAGCTGTGTTGGTGTAATATGCACTGCACCTGTGTATATATTTGAATATGCTTGTGTGGTGCGCGTGTGTGTGCATGTGTGTGTGTGCGTGTGCACAAGTGCATGCAGCGTGTGTGTGTGTGTGTGTGCACGCGGGCACGCTGGCTACCTCTGTCACAGGGGTACTGAGTTGTGTGTTTCACCGTGTCACTGCTTACTGAATTTATTTGCCCCCTGCTCACCTGATCAGGCTGAGCATTGCTGCATACAGGGCCATGATGAAGACATTACAATGATAAATAGCTCATCTGTATTGCTGGATGCTGTTAGCCTACACACACACACACACACACACACACGCAAAAGGCCATGCTAAAAAGACCATATAAAAATGTGCTGTGCTGGGGACACCCAGGTGATCTGTATTGCTGGATGCTGTTAGCACACACACACACACACACACGCACACACGCACGCACGCACACACGCACACACGCACACACACACACACACACACACACACACACAATGCTCTGTGCTGGTGATAGTCAGCCCTGCCTGCACATTAATGACCTGCACAACCAGTAACTGCTGGAAACTAGAATGGTTAAAGAGGCAGGTGCAGGTAAATGTTCTCAAATAGTGTATCTTAATTATACCCACGCTCATGGAGATGCATGCAAGTACACGCACGTGCTCGCACACACACACACACACGCACGCGCACGCGCACGCACACACACATACACACACACACACACACACACACACACACACACACACACTCACACACTGTAAATTAAAGCTGTGGGTCTTCATTTCTGGAGTCTGTAGTTCTTTTGTGTTTTTTAGTTCGAATGTTGACGTTCCTGCTCGTGGTTCCCATCAGCCTGTGCCTCAGAGCAGAGAAGGACTCTGGTGAATGGAATGTCATAAATGTTATTCGTACTTTTTCGACTTGGTATGGTTGTGTTTCCAGGTGACGGCATTAAAAAAAGCAATAAAAAATGTGGAAGCTCAATGTTACCCAAACAGGCTGTATCCGTTAAGGCAGCTCAAGCCGTCTGAGGGGCTGGTGGAGCTGGGTGGAGGTGGATTAATGAGCTGAACATGTTTGTTGGAAGGGCGTTGTGTGTGAACAAACAGATGATGAAGGAGGGATTACTGTGGAAGAGGGGCAGTGGGGGGAGAGAGAGAAAGAGAAAGCAGAGACTGTAGGATGAGAGAAGGGGGTGGGGCCTCAGCAGAGGACAATGATTGACAAGGCGAAGGCCTGCAGAAGAGCACTTCCTTCCTGTAAGTCTGTCTCCAGGGGAAACGCAGCAGGTGGTGCTCTTTGTAGCTCAGAAAGAGTTTGGTTGTTTCTCCCCCAGTCTACTTAATTATTTAATTATTTTAATACATTTTTAAAAAAAACATTTTTTTTATTTTTTTTTAGCGGAACGAAAACCCTGCACTCCAAACCCACCAGCTGCCTGATTAACCATGATTAAGGGACATGGAATATGTTGCCATGGTGACGAGCTGGTACATAGTCGGTCATGTCTTGCCGCGTCTATTTTCATCACATTTTTGAGAGGGATGCTGCTGTCTGTCTGCCTTGTGAAAGTTCCAAGTCTACCATATCAGATTTTGGTATGAGTTTATGTTTTATGCCAGTGAGTTTGCTCAGAAGTGCATTGCGTGAGATATCAGTGTCAAAATAAGAGCGTCTTCAACAGTGCACTTGCATCCTCCGGGCTGACGAGCAGGTGCATTGAGAACTCTTTATTTGTTACCTCTGTCTCTTCCTGTCTCCCTGCGTATTCTGTAGTTTGTGTGGTTGTTGTGCACTCGTCTGTATTATCTGTTAGCAGCAGACCCCTGTGTACAGTGGGTAAGGAAGCTTCAGAGAGCTGGCAGAGAGAAACCACAGCCTGATTCCAGGAACCCAGGCCGAGCCTCCTGTCAGTTTGTGCAAGGCCGATGGGCGGGGCCAGATGCCGGGGCAGCGATTAAAGAAAAGGGTCAGAGCCCCACCGTTAAACACGTGTCACGAATCGCAACAGAGCCCAACCGTTAAACACGTGTCACGATTCACATCAGAGCCCCACCGTTAAACACGTGTCAGAAATCGCATCAGAGCCCCACCGTTAAACACGTGTCACAAACCGCATCAGAGCCTCACCGTTAAACATGTGTCACAAACCGCATCAGAGCCCCACCGTTACACACGTGTCACAAATCGCATCAGAGCCCCACCGTTAAACACGTGTCACAAATCGCAACAGAGCTCCACCGTTAAACACGTGTCACAAACCGCATCAGAGCCTCACCGTTAAACACGTGTCACAAACCGCATCAGAGCCCCACCGTTACACACGTGTCACAAATCGCATCAGAGCCCCACCGTTAAACACGTGTCACAAATCGCAACAGAGCTCCGCCATTAAACACGTGTCACAAACCGCATCAGAGCCCCACCGTTAAACACCTGTCACAAACCGCATCAGAGCCCCACCGTTACACACGTGTCACAAATCGCATCAGAGCCCCACCGTTAAACACGTGTCACAAATCGCATCAGAGCCCCACCGTTAAACACGTGTCACAAATCGCAACAGAGCTCCACCATTAAACACGTGTCACAAACCGCATCAGAGCCTCACCGTTAAACACGTGTCACAAACCGCATCAGAGCCCCACCGTTAAACACGTGTCACAAATCGCAACAGAGCTCCACCATTAAACACGTGTCACAAATCGCATCAGAGCCCCACCGTTAACAGAAATAGCAACTTGGGTTCCCCTGATTCACAATCACACCCCCTCCCTGGGTCCCATCCCCGATCGTATTAAGGCCTCATCTTGTCCTTTATCTGATGGGAGAAGCAACGCGCTATCTTGTGTTGCCACGTGTGAGGAGAACTTCCTCTTATCATATTGTAAAGTGGCCAGCCAGTGGAAATAGAGGAAGGTGAAGAAGAAAAAAAAAAGCTAAAGAAGGTGTTACCCTTTTGAACAGTGAAAATACATGCAAAGAGAGAAGGGGAACAAGCTTGTTGCTATAGAAACCCCAGCGGTGGCCGTGCAGCGGGCTAATTTCGTGCTCTCCGAGACCTGCTGGGTTTTGTGGTCAGTAAGAGTCTTCCAGACGGGCCCTCAGCACAGAGGCACTGCAGAGAGAAAGAAGTGCACGTAACTGACCTCCCAGAATGCTTTGCAGCACACCTTCCTCCAGTGAGGGGAATCACCTGGTACCTGCTCAGAGACTCCCAGGTGCAAAACAGACACAAACAGGTAAGAGCTCGAGTCTTCCACTGCTGCTGGTATTGCGACGCACCGGCTGTGTGTGTCACTATGCATGTGTGTGCGTGTGCGTGTGTATGTGTGCGGGTTTGTATGCATGGCTCTTTGTATGTACATTTGTGAGAGAACTAGAGATAGGGAGAGTGTGTATATTGGATGGTCGAGGCAGGTTTTGTATAATCCACGTTTAAAATCTTGTTTGAACATTTAGACGCCGCTGTTTTCGCTGTGATCAGGTTTCGTGGGAGACTTTAACAGCTCTGTTACCTCGGATAGTTTGGGTCTCTGGCGCAAACAGCTGTTGGTTTTGTTTTGAATATAAAAGGCATATGCACAATTTAAAAAGTCATTAAAAATAATTTATTCACAGGTGGAGAAATTTTAACAGTTTAAAATCAGTGTGAAAACAATTCACAGCGATGACTATGGTGATATTCCAAAGTGCAGCCTTGATTGTGTTACTAGATTCAAATAAACACAGTCGGAAAGGCTGCATTATGATGGCAGGAAACTGCTGATACAATATATCCATTACTGTCTCCATTTCCCTATGAACTGGTATCTTTGTGTGCGTGTGTGCGATGTTATGTTCATGGTTATCATTAAAATTTCGAGAGCTGTACTTTGAGTTTTGCATTTAGTCAAATGATGTCTTAGACACAGAGCAGAACTATTTTTATGTAAAACTTACAGTGGCTGGCAAGCCAAACTCATATAGTGTGGAATTTGAGCAGTTAAACAGAAGCAGGAGAGCAAGAATGTTAAAAAGAACTGACAAGTGTTGAGAGCCTCGAAGGACTGTGGAGTTTGGCATTTTTAGATAGACGGGGAGGACATGACTGGTTCTGCTACTGGCTGACCTGAGTCTTTGCTCTTCATGGGTGGGCTAGAATTCATCTACCTGGACTCTCACACGCACATTCACGTGTACGCACGCACGCACGCACGCACACACACACACACGTTTTAACAAATGTCTTAAAAGTTTAACAAATGTTACTTGAACGAGTGCCTGTTTAAAAAACAATTCCACACAAATATTTGGCAAAACTCATCTTGATGATCATCTCAAAGGAAGGAGAAAATTAAATATTTAGTTGTTTTCCTCCTCTGTACAAACTTTCACTGCGTAAACTTTGTGCAGAACCGCCAGACTATCCGAGCCCAGCTCATGCATAATGAATGAGCCGTGCTGGCGAGGCGCAGGACCTTGTCTCCGTCATACGTGCAGTGCTATTATAAGAACCTGCCATGGACAGAGTGGGGTTTTTATTAATAAGGACTCACCCAGTCCAGTGAGAATTCACATCCTTACTGCAGTAATTTGCAGGGTCTTGATAAATATCAAACCCATGAGCAGAGCAGAGTGAAAGGCCTCAGGGCTGGGTCTGGATGTGTTTCGGGAGCGCAGGGGGTTCAGAGTGGCCTCTCATGCTGTTCATGTCGAAAGTGGGGGATAGGGATACTTACATCACATCGTATTTTCCCGTAAAGCATCTTTGTAACAGTGTCTTGTGTAAAAAGCGCTATTCAAATTTAATTGAGTATAATTCAATAAAATATTCCACACTGGCCAACCACACACAAACACACACACAGCTAACATGTCCTGTGTACCATGGGTGTGACATTAGCTTTCGTTCTATAGAGCAGAGTGGCAAATTGAGATGAGATACATAGTGATAGATTGTGAGAGATGCACCGTGCGGCTGAAAAAGATAGGCACAGAAAAGGTGTTGAAATAGAGCCACAGGCTTGCGATAGGTCCAGCTCAGAACCATCTGTTTGGAGGTCATGTGACCAAACTTCAGTGGAAGTGCCTTTGCTTTATCTGTTCCTTTTTTGCATGATACTCACTGTGATGGTTCATTTGCCTGAGGGCCGTGTTGAAAATCTCAAAGTGTCGCACAAAGCCAGACAGCACCTGGGGCCTCTTCATCTCCCACCTACATGCTTCATGTATAGACTACCCGTCCACAAACTCCAGTTATTGTTTCTTTTTTTGTGTCTTAAAGGTGTGCATGTATGGGAGATGAAATAAAGTATCACCCTCCCCAGCAGACACAGGCACATCACATGGAAATGGTTAGTGTGTACAGAGCGGGTAGGCTAGCTGTCTGATGAACTGTGTCCAAACAGGATAAAGCAGAAGCAAATCTTTCCTTTGTGTACTTATATATAACTGTGTGTTTACTGCTGAAGGAGTCACATACAGTACTCTGCCTATTTATTTGAGGATGGGGGAGGTGTTGGTGTGGAGGTGAGATTGGGGAGGTGTTGGTGTGGAGGTGAAGATGGGGAGGTGTTGGTGTGGAGGTGAGATTGGGGAGGTGTTGGTGTGGAGGTGAGGATGGGGAGGTGTTGGTGTGGAGGTGAGGATGGGGAGGTGTTGGTGTGGAGGTGAGATTGGGGAGGTGTTGGTGTGGTGGTGAAGATGGGGAGGTGTTGGTGTGGAGGTGAGGATGGGGAGGTGTTGGTGTGGAGGTGAGATTGGGGAGGTGTTGGTGTGGAGGTGAGATTGGGGAGGTGTTGGTGTGGTGGTGAAGATGGGGAGGTGTTGGTGTGGAGGTGAGATTGGGGAGGTGTTGGTGTGGAGGTGAGGATGGGGAGATGTTGGTGTGGAGGTGAGGATGGGGAGGTGTTGGTGTGGAGGTGAGATTGGGGAGGTGTTGGTGTGGTGGTGAAGATGGGGAGGTGTTGGTGTGGAGGTGAAGATGGGGAGGTGTTGGTGTGGAGGTGAGAATGGGGGAGGTGTTGGTGTGGAGGTGAAGATGGGGAGGTGTTGGTGTGGAGGTGAAGATGGGGAGGTGTTGGTGTGGAGGTGAGAATGGGGGAGGTGTTGGTGTGGAGGTGGGAATGGGAGGTGTTTGGTCGTGGAAAAGAGAATAGGGAGGTGTTGGTTTGGAGGTGTAAATGAGGTGTTGGCATAGAAGTGGTGTGCTTTCAGAAAATTATATACATGTATGTTGGTTTCTTATTTTCCTTTGTAAAGTTAACAGATGGGATTGGAGCATGCATTGGACTGTTTGGTGTAGACCCAGCAACAATAGATGTCACTATGGTGATGGCTGTTCACTCCCTGTCTTGTTATTAATTGATCTGAATTTCATGAAGATGTTACCCAGCAGCTATTTCTAAAGCTCTTCAAATGCCATTCCAGCTGTTTAAGTATTTAAGGTAAAAGGAAAGGCACATCCCTTGCTTACTCCTTCTTTCATTTTGTCAGTCTCTCTCCCACTCTTTTTTTCTCAGTGTGATCAGACCAGCTCTCTTTTGCAACAGTTGTGTTGAGCAACTGGGTGCCTCATTGGCAATCTGTAGGGCTGTGCCAAAAACAAACGATCAGTGTCAAATACACGTCTGCGTTGCAGGCTTGCTATTACCAACCAGATGCTACCACATTTTTACCAGTCTCCATGGCGCAAGAGACGTTTTTTTGAGAGTGATAAGAATTTACATTTACAGATTCAAGGTTTAAATGTATTACAATCTATAACAAGGGTAGGCAACCCTGGTCTTGGAGTGCCAGAGACGGTCCACGTTTTGCTCCATCCAAACCTAGAGATACATAACTGGATTGATTTTAATGAATGCAGGTGACCACTTACCTTAAGTGTTTCACTATCCTGAATATTCAGACTCAAACTTTTAATCATCCATAAAACTCTTATCATGCTCAGATGGAACAAAAACCCGAAACGTCACCGTCACACCCGGACCAGGGTTGCATACCCCTGGTCTATATTAAGCAGTACACTCACATAATAATTTTGGCCTTGGCAGGAGGAACGGTCTGTGATTTAGACAGGGCTGAAGCCTGGGCTGTGGACACTGCTGTGGGTAAGAGTATCCATGGGGATTTGAGTCAGCTAGTGTAAATTGGAGCTGACTTATCACCGGGGCAGACATGAGTTTTGTTTCCACTTCCGCTTGGGAACAGCACTCAAGAGTTTCCTGGGGGCGTTTTCTGAAAATGATTGCAATTCCAAACGTCGCATTTAATAATTGCAGAAATTTTATTATATTGAACTCAAAATATCTAACAATTTGCACATCTGAACATCATTTTAAGCTCCCTAAAAGAAGTAACTCAAGTCGAATTGAATTACGTTAAGGGTGTGTGCGTGCGTGTGCGTCTTTGTGTGTGTTTGTGTGTGCGTCTGTGTGTGTGTATGGATGGGCATACGAACGCTTTCACACTCGGGTGCCCGTGTGACTTGTTGACTCGCAGTTTTAGCTCTGTGGGCGTTGATGATTTGTCAGCGACTCCCTCTTCTATGAGCTTCACCGGCCATCTCCCTCTGAGAAAACCACGTATGTTTGTTTTAGTCGTCATCTTCATAGACTCCATTAAAAATAGACATGTCACTGCATTGTGTTGCTGAAACATGTCTTCTGCTTCACTGGGTGAACGTTAAACAAAAGAGCTTCAACATTACAGCCACTCTGTTTATTACTCAAGAAAGAGTAAAAAAAAACACCATCACCAGAAGATGTCCTGGTGGGCCCGTTCTTCAACATCCGGCCATCTTGGCTCTGGTCTGCAGGGATTTAAGATTTTTTTCTAGCACACCTGTGGCTCAGTTCCTCGGTCTCGTTTTGAGGTCACCAGCCCGAGACGAACAGGACGTCCAGATCTGTGAAGTGCGTGCCTGTTTAGACCGAGCCTTAAAATAGCCTTTCATTTGGCTTCCACACTTTGCATTTGCACTCTTTCTCCAGCTCTGTTATTTTCAGGGCCTGATTCCTATTTTTGTTACAAGATGGGGAGGTGGGGGGTGTCATTTTAAAAATATGAAGTAAGCAGTGACCCGCTCTACACATTAAATGACACTATGGTGTAATTTACAGAGACCCACACAACAGTGTAATGGCATGCATGTCCCCGATGGGAGGTAGCCACGGGGCATGGGGGCCATAGCTGCTGTGGTAGCACCCTGAGCATTGAGTCATGGTGTTTTTCTCCCGTTACAGCCCAAAATTTCCATCCGTGGGCCACAGAATCTGCTCCCTTAGCATTCAGAATCTACTCCCTTAGCATTCAGAATGCCTTTTTCGGTCTGGGGATAAACACCCAGCCAGGTCCAAATCCCAGTGCAAAATTACATTTTATGCCAAGGCCTTTTGAGGATTATAAATATTTATGAAAACCTAATCTAAACATTCACACTTGAGCCAGCGCGCAGATAATTCAAAGCCCATCAGAGCTCAGAGCCATGTAGCTGAGAGTCCAGCTCTCCAGATCACCTGACGTACTAAATGACGGGGAAGAGCCCGGCAACAACACAGTTCAGAGGTTCTTGTACACTTCAAATCAGATCAGATTGGACTAAACCAACTGCAGGAGATGGGCAGGGGGAGTTCGAGAGGAGATGACTGAGGGCGTGCAATCGGTTTATGGTGTATGTGTGTGTTTATGTTTTTGTGTGTGTGTGTTTAGGGAGATTCCCATTTTCTGAGTGCCTGTGTTAAATGTGTCAGCCCACCCTGATGTGATGTGTGCTCTGCTCTGACCCACAAGGTGCAAGCAAATGAGTTGATGTGGAAATAAAATCAGTCACTAACTACGTATATGCACTCATCAAAATGTGTTGATTGAGAAAACCGTCTGGATGCCAAGGAGAATGCAAAAAGCTATTTCATGTTTGCGTCTCTTTTTTCCCTCTGTCTTTTCCTCTTTCTCAATCTTCCCTTTTTGCTTTTTCTGTCTCTGCCCCCCCCTCTTTCTCAGTAGCACACAGTTGAAAAGGCCAGTGTGTTGTAATAGATCCAGCTCTTCCTGATGGGGCTGGAGTATGGGCGGGGCTACGGTGAGTGAGTGAGCGGCAGCAGAAGCACGGCTGAGTGAGAGAGAGAGAGAGAGAGAGAGAGAGAGAGAGAGACCGCCGCGCAGCGCAGCTGAATGAGTCCAGACAGGAGAAAGCTCCGTGTGTGACGGCAGTCCGAGACGCTGCAGTCCTGAAGAATGATCCACCCAGTGCCTGGGGCTCTGCCGTGGCCGTCCTCCTTCATCTGAACACACACGCGCACACACACACACACACACAGGCGCGCGTGCACACACGCTGAACGATGTGAGAGGTAAGGCTGGCTTTTCTCTCTCTCTCTCTCTCTCTATGCGGCGTCTGAACGTCGCAGCCGGAGTCCCAAGCTCCGCTTGGAGCTGGACGAGGAAGTTAAGGACTGTGCTGACTGTGTGTGTGCGTGCGCGTGTGCGAGTGTATGCGTTTGTGTATGACTGCGCTCTCACAGGCTGTCGGGGGCCAGGTTTGTCAAGCCGTGTAGCACGCACACGCGTGCACACACACACACACACACACACACAGTATAGTGCCAGAGAGAAACAGAAGGTCACACGGCCACAGATGTTTTGTAAAGCAGATCCCTCTCGCGTGAGGGAGAGCAGCAGGCTGTGTCAGCTCATCCCACAGAGATCACTGAGGGGAGCGAGAGAACGAGAAACAGGTGAAGCGCTCGGTGGCGGCAGCATCTTTCACCGTCTGACACGGCGGGCGCACACCCGCACGCACTCCTGCCCGCACGCGCTCCCACCCGCACGCACTCCCGCGATCTGTCGCATCGGTGGGAGGATGCGACGCGGCTCTTTCGTTAGGTGCACAACTTGTGAGTTTTTATTTCTCTCTCCCCCCCCTCTCTCTCTCTCTCTCTCTCTCTCTTCTCCCCGTCCGGCGATTGGGATCCCGACTGAAGTGGCTCGTTTTGCATGTGGTCCAAATATGCGCTGTGAAAGGCGAACTCCCTGCCTGCCACGTATAAATTATGCGTGACATGTTTAGCCGCGCTGCCTTGTATGGCGAGCGGTGTGTTTGAGCACGGCGGGCCCTGCCAGGAACGCCGCGCTGGCCAGGGACGCGTACAGAGCGTGAGCCTTTTTCACTTTCCACAGTGCGTCACTCACTGCCCCTAACTGGAGAAAAGTAAGTAAATGCAGGCTCCTGTCCAATGGGAGAGAGGGGGGACGATGGGTCCCCCCAGCGGGGTGGGGTGGGGGGGCTGTTTAGCATTGGCTGTGCTTGTTGCCGTGTTTACCTTAGTAAAAAAACCTGTTTGTTTTTTGAAGTGTGTTATTTCGTATGTTTCGTGTTTTCAACGCTGAAATGTTGCCCGTCATCTGGGGTTCGTTTTCCGTGAGGAAGGTCAGACTGACTAACAAAGTTTTCACAGGGAAAGACAGAACCGAAACGCACGATCCGCTGCGTACCGCCGGCGAAAGATTGCCACGGTGGAGTGGTTTTTGTGTTTGATGGAAATACTGAGTGATATTTTCCCCCCGTGGGTTCTGTTACTTTTCCTACACAATCGCAGAAGCGGCCGGGTGTTTACGTTGGAGCTGGCCTCAGGAAGTGATTAAACTCCTGCGGTAGCGCTCCATCGAGGTGATCCTGAGTGACGGCATCGCGCGCGAGGCTAGCCAGCCTTCCCCATGGACTCCACACCCTTAGACCCCTATCTGAGGGTCCCTTTGAGACAGGCCACGCCCAAAGAGAAGAGACCTGATACCTCAAAAGAGGGAGGGCATGTTGTAAAACAGTGACAAATGTATCAGCTGGACCAGGATACAGGCTATCAAATAAGGGGTAGGTAGGGTAGGTTAGCAGGATGGGGTATGAAAAGGCAAGCTTGTTGGTGGGGAGAGTCACCCCAAAGTCATGACAATTTGGGGGTGTTAGGCCGAGCTGTGTCATACTGCATACTGGGTGTGTGAGCTACACAGGCAGGGATTGCTCAGGTAAGGCCCGCTTCATCAGGTCCACACGCGCTGAAAAGACTGAAGCATCTGCAGCCAGCTTTCATGCCTAAAGCCGCACATCAGATTAAACAGCCGCACATTAGATTAAACAGCCGCCTCCCGTCTGTGTATTTTTACTTCTCTCAGCCTTTTCTCTTTTTCTGGGGGGGTTTCAGACTGTAGGAGGATTGTTGTGGAATGCAGATAAGTTCTGAGCGGCAACCGATTGTTACGACGAGCCCAAAAACCTTTCATTATAGCATTATTGCTAAATTGCTGCTCTGCGTTCCCCTGGGAGAGCCCACTGAGCCCACGCTGCCACTCAGACAGGGTCATGCTGTAATTTGGGAGATTATGGTGTCAATAAGACAGCCAGCCTCTCCGTTTCCCCTTCAGTAATGATACCGAACCGCTGCTGGTGATACTCAAACTGTAAAGTCTCACAGAGAGGCGAGGCTTGCAGTCTACGGCTTTTAATTACACGTTTCTCTCTTTTCAGCCTCTCTCTCGCTCTCTCTCCCTCTATTCTCCCCATGAGCGGCAGTAACAGTGTTAGTAAATTAGCATTCCTGAGCAAGGCTCTGCTGGGTGAACTGTGGCTCCAGATGGTTGAGGCCTGGCCTTGTTGACCGGTGACACTGCGCCGCTTCATCGCGCTGCGGCATATTGCAGGACACTCTAAAATAAATGTGTGGCCACAGCTGTCCGATTTGTGTCGTGAGTGCGGCCCTTGTTTCACGCCTGCCCCCTCTGCCCGGGGAACACACGCAAACACAAGCGCGCGTGCATATGTCTTGGCTCGCTCCATCAGAACTGCCTTTGTTGAGCGAAAGCATGCACGCATATGCTCATTCATACTTGCACGAACACACACAGATATGCACACACACACACACACGAAAATACACCAAGAGAGAAGCAGCTCTCGTCCCAGAAGTCAATGCTTCCTTGTGCGTGTGTGTGTGTGTGTGTGTGAGAGAAAGAGGGAGCGAGAGAGAGAGAGAGAGCTTTGTTTCCAGGGTTGCTTGTCTGAATGCTGAGAGAATTGCTATTGTGTTTTATGTGTTGTCCCTTAAGACACGTGTGACATCTGCAGCATTAGCACTGCTGTGGAACTCAGTGGGGCGAGGCTGTACAACATACCCTCTATTCCCCAGAGTGTACTAGAGACTAGCCTTACTGTGCTGGCTCTCCACTTGTTGCTCAGTAGCATACTGCAGTATACTGCGTTCGCACTGTGTGTGTGTGTGTGTGTGTGTGTGTGGTAGCGAAAGAGAAGGGGGGGAGGAGTGTGTTTGTTTGCGTGTGTGAGTGTTTTTAAGGGTGGGCAGTAGAAGAAGTCGGTTAATTAAGTCCGGTGATAATATTATTTGAGCCAGACGAGTTTGTGTGTGCAGTCCTGCTGCCGTGCATTGAAGCCCAATGTGGGAGCAATAAGACTGGCTGATGAGGAAGCAGGCTGTTAACACTCCCAGAGTCTCTGAGGAACGCTCTCCCTCTCAAACAGCATATATGTTTTCATCAGCCAGTTCACTGAAGAACCCGGAAGCTCTGTGAGGTTTTGCTGTATGGTGTGTACGTTTCAGGCAGCTTTCTGGACAGCTATACTGGGGTCCTTGCATAGTTCTTGTGGCCCACTGAGCAATAGCTGTGAGTGGCACACACACACACACACACACAAACACGCACACACACACACACACAGATGAACACGCACCGACTTATTCACACACACACACACATACACACACACACACACACACACACACACACACACACACAAACACGCACACACACACACACACAGATGAACACGCACCGACTTATTCACACACACACACACACACACACACACGCACACACATATACAAAGATGACAGATTGCACACGTGCAACTCTGGTGGCCTCACATTTTCTGCTACTGAGAGTGTGGGAGCAGGAAGTGTCAGTCAGCAGGACGGGTGTGTGTGT
This sequence comes from Ilyophis sp. 1 JC-2022, assembly GCA_022702515.1. Classification (NCBI taxonomy): domain Eukaryota; kingdom Metazoa; phylum Chordata; class Actinopteri; order Anguilliformes; family Synaphobranchidae; genus Ilyophis; species Ilyophis sp. 1 JC-2022. The sequence continues at coordinate 112,135,137 of CM040402.1, forward strand.
CTGTGCATGTGTGTGTGCACTGTGCATGCGATGTGCATCATCTGTTTGTGTACGCATGTGTGAGTGCATTTTTCGTCTGTGTGTGCATGTGTGTGTGCCTGAGTATCTGTATGTGTGCGTCTAGGTGTGAGCGTGTGCTTCAGTATGTGTTTCTGACTGAGAGAGGTAGAGGTGGGACACACAGTAAGAGTTGATGGCGATGGCGTTCACGCTCTGCAGTTTTTCAGTTCATCTTGAGGGCCAGCACTGTGCATACAAACAGTAGAGCAGTTTTTTTCAATACAATGGAGACTCGCTTCACTGTTGCAATAGGCTGCAACTTTTTCCACAGCATCAGCTACACACAGAAACATTAGATTTTACTGGCATTTACAACAGCATTTTACACAGAGCTGGAGTCTATGGGAATGGAGAGCTTATGGACCTTCCTCATTTGGGACAGTGCCTCCAGGGTTCAAACACAACCCTCATGGGGGTTCAGGACGGGTGCTTGTGCTTTTTGACCTTAGCAACTGGTCCTGGATCAGGCAGAAAATTTGACACTCTGTTCGGATTGTGGGTGGGCAATGTAATCAAAGATGGTAAAAGACAGAAGTACCTTCGGCTCAATGGAGGCTATAGCCTGAACAGCAGTACAGCATCAAGCAGCGCATTGCCCCAGTACACTGCAAAAAACATTTTAGTTTTATATTTTGACTTATCTCTCTTATTTCTATTAATTTTAAGCTAAATAAGACAAAAGGATTGGCATTGAGGTGAGAGTTTTACTCATTTCAAGATTTGCTAATGGGGTAAGATAATTTCACTTGTCAAGCAAAAGGTAACTTAAAGCAAGCTAACTTGTTTACTTGGGAAAGAAAAAAAAAGATTTTAATAAAGTCTCATTCCAAGACTAAAACAGTTTCTAAGACAGACTTTTTTTGCCGTGTATGAAGTGACATACATGAAGATTAGGGAAAGCGTTGCTACTCTGACGTACATTTGTGTAAATTTAAGGTCTGTGCTTTTAATGAATATTCTCTTTATTGTCCACCTCTTTGCCCATCGGGTTTTTTGTTTTGCTTGGTTTTCACCCGGGTTCCATGCGGTTCCCGTCGTGATGGTGACCTGGGTTCCATGCGGTTCCCGTGGCGATGGTGACCTTGCAGTTCGTTACAGTGCGTACTGCAGGATTTGATGTTGCACCAGGCAGCACGCTGGAAAAGAGACAGCCAACCCGGCCAATCACAAGGGCGAGGGGGCGGGATGACAGAAAGAGACAGCCTATAGCACGACGGCTGCCGCTGACTCGCAAGCTTCTCTTGTGATTGCATTACCGTCATCCCCAGCCATCCTTTCTTTTCCTCTTCCCAATCCTGTGGGTATATAGACACGCTCAGTCTTCTTCCTGAGCCTGTGGGTATATAGACACGCTCAGTCATCTTCCCAATCCTGTGGGTATATAGACACGCTCAGTCCTGTTCCTGAGCCTGTGGGTATATAGACACGCTCAGTCCTCTTCCTGAACCTGTGGGTATATAGACACGCTCAGTCCTCTTCCTGAGCCTGTGGGTATATAGACACGCTCAGTCCTCTTCCTGAGCCTGTGAGTATATAGACACGCTCAGTCCTGTTCCCATGCCTGTGAGTATATAGACACGCTCAGTCCTCTTCCTGAGCCTGTGGGTATATAGACACGCTCAGTCCTCTTCCTGAGCCTGTGGGTATATAGACACGCTCAGTCCTCTTCCTGAGCCTGTGGGTATATAGACACGCTCAGTCCTGTTCCCGTGCCTGTGAGTATATAGACACGCTCAGTCTTCTTCCTGAGCCTGTGGGTATATAGACACGCTCAGTCCTGTTCCCGTGCCTGTGAGTATATAGACACGCTCAGTCATCTTCCCAATCCTGTGGGTATATGGACACGCTCAGTCCTGTTCCTGAGCCTGTGGGTATATAGACACGCTCAGTCCTCTTCCTGAACCTGTGGGTATATAGACACGCTCAGTCCTCTTCCTGAGCCTGTGGGTATATAGACACGCTCAGTCCTCTTCCTGAGCCTGTGAGTATATAGACACGCTCAGTCCTGTTCCCATGCCTGTGAGTATATAGACACGCTCAGTCCTCTTCCTGAACCTGTGGGTATATAGACACGCTCAGTCCTGTTCCCATGCCTGTGAGTATATAGACACGCTCAGTCCTCTTCCTGAACCTGTGGGTATATAGACACGCTCAGTCCTGTTCCCGTGCCTGTGAGTATATAGACACGCTCAGTCTTCTTCCTGAGCCTGTGAGTATATAGACACGCTCAGTCCTCTTCCTGAACCTGTGGGTATATAGACACGCTCAGTCCTGTTCCCATGCCTGTGAGTATATAGACACGCTCAGTCTTCTTCCTGAGCCTGTGAGTATATAGACACGCTCAGTCCTCTTCCTGAGCCTGTGGGTATATAGACACGCTCAGTCCTCTTCCTGAGCCTGTGAGTATATAGACACGCTCAGTCCTCTTCCTGAACCTGTGAGTATATAGACACGCTCAGTCCTCTTCCTGAACCTGTGGGTATATAGACACGCTCAGTCCTGTTCCCATGCCTGTGAGTATATAGACACGCTCAGTCTTCTTCCTGAGCCTGTGAGTATATAGACACGCTCAGTCCTCTTCCTGAGCCTGTGGGTATATAGACACGCTCAGTCCTCTTCCTGAGCCTGTGAGTATATAGACACGCTCAGTCCTGTTCCCATGCCTGTGAGTATATAGACACGCTCAGTCCTCTTCCTGAGCCTGTGAGTATATAGACACGCTCAGTCCTCTTCCTGAACCTGTGGGTATATAGACACGCTCAGTCCTGTTCCCATGCCTGTGAGTATATAGACACGCTCAGTCTTCTTCCTGAGCCTGTGAGTATATAGACACGCTCAGTCCTCTTCCTGAGCCTGTGGGTATATAGACACGCTCAGTCCTCTTCCTGAGCCTGTGAGTATATAGACACGCTCAGTCCTCTTCCTGAACCTGTGAGTATATAGACACGCTCAGTCCTGTTCCCGTGCCTGTGAGTATATAGACACGCTCAGTCCTCTTCCTGAACCTGTGGGTATATAGACACGCTCAGTCCTGTTCCCATGCCTGTGAGTATATAGACACGCTCAGCCCTGTTCCCATGCCTGTGAGTATATAGACACGCTCAGTCCTCTTCCTGAGCCTGTGGGTATATAGACACGCTCAGTCCTCTTCCTGAGCCTGTGGGTATATAGACACGCTCAGTCCTCTTCCTGAACCTGTGGGTATATAGACACGCTCAGTCCTGTTCCCATGCCTGTGAGTATATAGACACGCTCAGTCCTGTTCCCGTGCCTGTGAGTAAATAGACACGCTCAGTCCTGTTCCTGTGCCTGTGAGTATATAGACAAGCTCAGTCCTCTTCCTGAGCCTGTGAGTATATAGACACGCTCAGTCCTGTTCCCGTGCCTGTGAGTAAATAGACACGCTCAGTCCTGTTCCTGTGCCTGTGAGTATATAGACACGCTCAGTCCTGTTCCTGTGCCTGTGAGTAAATAGACACGCTCAGTCCTGTTCCCGTGCCTGTGAGTATATAGACACGCTCAGTCCTGTTCCTGAGCCTGTGAGTATATAGACACGCTCAGTCCTGTTCCCGTGCCTGTGAGTAAATAGACACGCTCAGTCCTGTTCCCGTGCCTGTGAGTAAATAGACACGCTCAGTCCTGTTCCTGTGCCTGTGAGTATATAGACACACTCAGTCCTGTTCCTGTGCCTGTGAGTAAATAGACACGCTCAGTCCTCTTCCTGAGCCTGTGAGTATATAGACACGCTCAGTCCTGTTCCTGTGAGTATATAGACATGCTCAGTCCTGTTCCCGTTCCTGTGAGTATATAGACACGCTCAGTCCTGTTCCTGTGAGTATATAGACACGCTCAGGCACAGGCGGCCACAGTGGGATGAAGGATGTGGATGAAAAATTGGGCACGAAAGTCGTGGCCGGAATGCAAACGGCGACGGCTGCCAAGCGATCGCCACCGTGCGACTGCAGACTTTTCAAAACACTCATCTCTCCTCCCTCTTTCCTCTCTCCATCCGTCTCCTCCGTTCTTCCTGCCTCTACCTTACTCACTCTCTTTCTTTATTCTTCTTCCTCTCCCTTCCCCTCTTCTCAGGCCTCTTCATTTAGCCTGCTGTTCATCCTTTCCTTTCTACTTTCCTCTTCTTTTTGCTTTCTCCACTCTTTCTCTTCCTCCCCTCATTGCCCTCTTCCTCTCCACAGTCTCCCTCCTCTATGCCCCTCCCCTTCCCCTCCCTCTCTCAGGGTCAGCTCAGGACATATAGAATATCGCACATATCAGGCGATGCGGTGTAATTTGAGTCTGCGGGCCTCCGCTTCCTGTGCTGCAGTTGTGGCGCTTTGAACCGTCCCGTTACGTAGCGAATGGCGGCCGCGAGCGAGCGAGCCTTTCTGCCCCAGCGCATAACTGCGGGGCGAGCCGTCAAAATTTCTCCAGCGAAAGAGTGAAGGAGAGAGAGCGAACGGCAGGGTGACAGCTTATGGCCCACGCCCGAGACACTGCTGCCACTGCTGTGTTTACCTTTACTGTAGAGATTACACAATCTCTCACACAACGGCTCATATCTGGGAGTCTGAAGACCGGTTCACTTCTCGCCAGTAGTCCTGTTGTTTTGGAAATCTTGGCATATTTTGCTCGTGTGATGTATTGAAGTGTACCACTGTTTCCTTTTTTAGCCGGGGGCGGGAAGGGGGGGTGATTATGTTTTTGTAGTCACTCCTTCCATACAACCCCCCTGCCCCCACCTCCGCCCTAACCCCACCCCTCCGCTCTGTCAAACGCCTGCCTCGTTATTGTTCACTCCAGTCTGTTTGTGCTCCAAAGGCCAGTTTTATAGCGTCTCTGGGCTGGAAGTCATTCAAGGTGAAAAGATGGCGTTCAGCCTGCCCCCCCCCCATGTCAGTATTGCTTTCAGATGTGGAGCCTCCCCTTTCTGCAGCTGAGAGGGAGATACAGTATAAATACTTTCCCATGTGGTTCTGTCCATGTAGCCAGCTGTATTCGGTGGCTACAGAGGCCGCCACATATAAACAACATACGGAGAGTCGTGTTTCCACAGCTCACAGCCCTGTGGAATTATGGGAAATCTGACTGCGAGAGGTTTTCCATTTTTGTCTTCACCTAAAGTATCAAACAAAAGGTTTCAAACAAAAGGTTTCAATTAAACGTATAGGCTCTATGAAAAGTTATTATTATATATTTTAAAGACAGACCCCTTTAAAGTGCATTCATCTACATGCATATTCCTTGTTTTTTGGTGCACTAATCTGTGACTTAGTTTCAGTTTTCCTTTTTAGAAGCAGTGGAAAGTACCACAAATTCTGTCATTATGTCAGAGAAAGAGGGCAGGCTACTAATTATCAACTGTGATAGCATAACCCCGCAATTTTACAAATTGCAATATAAAAAAAACGAATTTAATTGTACAAACACATTTTATACTTTATCTTTTTTGTTTGTTTTTTAATCACTGGCTATGGTTTAGTTTTGCTTTTCAGTTTAGTTAACGCCATGCCATTGCAAGAACAGGAGATGAAACCCTGCATTGGTCAGTCATTACTGCATGCTGATGAAGTCTTGTTCATTTGTGTCAGTGGTGGGTGTAAATCACTCCTACACAACAGCACCGGCAGCACGAGGGAGAGAGTGGTCGGCCCGCCTCTCGCTGCCCCTGAACAGTTCTTCATGCGTAAAAACCAAAGCTGGCTGCCAGCAAGTGGGCAGATTTGCAGATTATCAAATGGATGAAGCTGGAGGCCTGTTGTCTCAGTGACTCTCTCCCTCTGTTTACACATTGACATCACAAAGAGTTTGAGGGGATGGATGGGGCCCGAGACGCTCACAGTGTTCAGCTTTCTCTCTGGCCTCCGTGTAAGTAGTTTCTCTTGGACTCCACAGAGCTGGTCTTTCCTGGCCTCTGTAGAACTGGTTTCTCTTGGACTCCATAGAGTTTACTCTTTCCTGGCCTCTGTAGAACTGGTTTCTCTTGGACTCCACAGAGCTGGTCTTTCCTAGCCTTTGTAGAACTGGTTTCTCTTGGACTCCACAGAGCTGGCCTTTCTTAGCCTCTGTAGAACTGGTTTCTCTTGGACTCCATAGAGCTGGTCTTTCCTGGACTCTGTAGAACTGGTTTCTCTTGGACTCCACAGAGCTGGCTTTTCTTAGCCTCTGTAGAACTGGTTTCTCATGGACTTCACAGAGCTGGTCTTTCTTAGCCTCTGTAGAACTGGTTTCTCATGGACTCCACAGAGCTGGTCTTTCCTGGCCTCTGTAGAACTGGTTTCTCTTGGACTCCACAGAGCTGGTCTTTCCCTGCCTCTGTTGAACTGGTTTCTCTTGGACTCCACAGAGCTGGTCTTTCCCTGCCTCTGTAAAACTGTGTCCCTTGAAGAGCTTGTCACTCCTGGCCCCTGAAAATGTGGTCTCTCTTTCTTGCTCTTGTCTGGTGCACATCTGGTTTCTCTGGCTTCCTGCATGGCTGGTTTTTCTGGGCTGGTTTTTTACAACTAGTTTCTATGAGTCCCCATAAAGCTAGTCTCTCTGGACAGGTTCATTCATTTTTCTGGGTTCCTGCAGAGCTGTTCCCTGGGCTGGTGTAAGGTTGGTTTCTCTTGGGCCCTATAGAGCTGGTTTCTCTTAGACCCTGTTGAGCTGTGTATTCCTCGTGTCATTTCAATTTGTACTTAATACTCAAAATGCACGTCTGTGTCTGAAAGCGCCGCTCAATTCCTCAGGCGTCGTTAGCATTCAGAAAGGGATGTGATGGTTTAATAATATCTCAGCGCCTACGGCTGTGTGAAATGGTGCTATTTATTATTCATTTGGTGTAAGATGTTTATTGATGACTTTTTTATTTATATATTTTAACAGTGGTGGACTTTTCACATACAGTCCTCTTGGGGTTTAGTCCCTGTTGGCCGTTTTCTGTGATTCCGAGCTGTGGATATAAGATTCCAGCTTTTGGGCTATGTGTTCTGTTTGTTCACATATCCAGTTTATCTGTGAGTTCAGCCTCGCTGAATGTTATGTAATCTGACTGCTGTGGTTATTATCTAATCCTGGGTGCAGAAGTGCAGGCACTATCTACACTATCTAGCATGGTATATTATTGTGCACCTGTGTTGACCCCTTCACTTCAATCCTCTTAGCAATACTCACTCACAAGTGCGCACACAGATCATGAGTCTTATAAAATGTATACTCGTGGTCTGTTTGTTTTGTGACTAATAATGAATGAAAGTGGAAAGAACATCTGCTTTGCAGCTGGTAATGCTTAAAAGTTCCAAACAAGTAACAGCAAGCCAATAAACAGACATTTCTATTGGGTGTTTTCAGTGCCTATTTCAGATAACTGTGTTGGTGAAGTGATAGGCGAGTGGGGGGGTAATTTAGGTGAGCAGCAGGCTAGGACACGTGAGGAGGCTGAGAGGGCTGTCCCGCCAGAGCCGCCCCACACCTGACGGGAAGAGGAGGAAACCATGAGTTCATCGCTCGAATCCACGGGCCGCCCCGTTCCACTCCGAGCTGCTCTGATCCGATTCTCCAGGGTTTAGGGATATGAAACCAGGGTGCAGCGCATTGTGTCTCTGTTGTGATGGTGTAGAGCGGCCGGTCTTGTGGCTACGCCGCCACCCAGTGATGTAGCAAGGGCGTGTCCTCCTCTGAAGTACGCAGCCTTGGGTGAAGGGGACAGAGTGGATGTGGGGACACAAGCTGAGCCACCTGCTCCATCTTTCATGTATTCACTTTTATCATCCTGTTTGACCAAATTATCCCCCCTCTTTCTCAGTCTGCTGATAAACACTTCCCACATAGCAATCTGACACCGGGCCGGATTCAGCCCCATCTATCGTAACTGATGGCCCAGATTTGTAAAATCCGCACAGTGGCCCAAAACTAGTCCGGATATTAACTTCTGGCCCAAATTGGGGCCAGATGCTTTCGTATTGCGGACGTGTCCCGGCTCCGATCTGGAGGCACAGGGCAGACGTGATAGGGTAGAGTTGGGTAAATTAGCATATTAAAGGTAACCCACATATTAGCCAAATCCGCCCGCCTCCGCCCTGGATCCGGCTGAAAGCCGGGCGGATTTGGTTGCTATGTAGGTTACCTTTAATATGCAAATTTACCCAACTCTACCCTTTGATTGTTTTGCATGCTTGACAGGAGTTAAATAAAGAAAACCCATTTAATTTACTCTAGTAATATGCTGTATCACTTTAAGCATGACAACATCAATATGAAGTTAAAACTGATCTATTTTTTAAATTATAGAATACAATAATAATCCTACCATAATAGAGGAAATTCAGTGATAAGGGCATTAGCTATAGATGAGTTTTTCTTGTTTAATCTGGCACACTTGTTAATCATGGGAAACAAGTAAAAACAGGTTGAGAACATGCATGAGTTTGAAGGTAAAACTGCTCCAAGTCTCTACTGCACTTCAGCAGCACTGCACTGGCTGGGGGTCTTATCTAGCACATCAGTCTCCAAATATTTCTGGAAGTTTATTTTTTTCATAAACACCCATTGCCTAAAAGGTCAGCAGATACACAGTGCAGGCTGGTGCTTGGTGCAATAACATCAGATAGGAACCTGGTGCATTTAGGTGGTAATTCTCCTGTTTACAAGGTTTAGAAGGTTTAGAAGGGCTGTGGCAGATGTTGGAAGAGGTGTGTGTGGAACTGGGGACGGGGTTTACTCCTGGACGTTTTGTATGGGCCTGGTTACTCTCTTACACAGAGACAGAAATGCCATTTATTAGATATTGTGTTTGGGTAAGCTAAATTGGTAATATGGATAACTTTAGGTTACTGTCGTAACCCCGGTTCTTTGAGTAATATGAGCGAGATGTCTCGCTATGGGATGTGACCCTCCGCAGCCCTGACAGAAGTACCTATCTCAAATAACCAATCCTGATTGGTCAGAGAAGCGTGTCCCTCCGCTGCGTGATGTAGTCCCCCCCACTACAAATACCGCAACAGGAGGACACGCCCGCCATTCTAAAGCCCGAAATTCCTTCTCACCGCCCAGCAAGAAGGGTTGTCTGGCGAGACATCTCGCTCATATTACTCAAAGAACCGGGGTTACGACAGTAACCTAAAGTTCTTTTTCATAATCTGAGCTCAATGTCTCGCTATGGGATGTGGTTACTCCCGAATTGCCAGACAGCTTTATCGAACAGCAACCAACCGATGGGAGGGTCCAGATGTCCAGATGCTATGTCTGAAGGACCGCGCTGGCAACGCACGGGCCCGACACATCCAGCATGTAGAATCGGACAAAAGTCAGAGGCGAAGTCCAACTCGCCGCCGCACAAATGTCCTGAATAGACACCCCCCTGAACAAGGCCCAGGATGCAGCCATGCCCCGCGTAGAGTGAGCGCGCAGGCCCGCAGGCGGGCGCAACCCCTCATTAGCGTAGGCCAAAGTTATAGCTTCCACCAGCCAGTGTGAGAGGCGCTGCCTCGAAACAGGCTGACCTTTCCTGGGATTAGCCCAGGAAATAAAGAGCTGGTCGCTCCATCGGAAGCACTGAGTCCTGTCCACATAACAACGTATGGCCCGGACCGGACACAATGTATGAGCCCGCTGGTCAGCAGCTGGAGCTGTGAACGCAGCGAGAGAAATCGGGGAGCATGAACCCACCACCTTAGGCACAAAGGCTGGGTTAGGTCTCAGCGACACCCTTACGTCCCCTGGGGCAAACTGAGTGCATGATGGATGCACCGAGAGTGCATGAATATCGCTGACCCGCTTCGCGGAAGCGAGCGCCAGCAACAACATTGTCTTAAGAGACAAATGCTTCAAACTAGCACCCTGTAACGGCTCAAAGGGGGGACCCTTAAGCCCCTCCAAAACCACCGTCAGATCCCATGGGGGCATAAGCGGCCTGGAGACTGGGAGCAGTCTACGGGCACCCTTCATAAAGCGGCACACCAGAGGGTGCTGACTCACTGTTTTGTCCCCAAAGCCCACGTGACTGGCGGCAATGGCCGCCAGATACACTTTGACTGTCGAGAAGGCTCTGCCATCATCGATGAGGCTCTGCAGGAATGATAAGACCACCGGAACAGAGCACTGAAAAGGGGCGTGATTCCGATCATGGCACCACCGCTCAAACACCCCCCACTTACCAGTGTACAAAGACCTGGTAGAGGGGGCCCGAGCATTCTGAATAGTGTTAATCACACTCGGAGGAAGGCCCGCAGTGGTCATAGAGAGCCACTCAGGGGCCACGCCCACAGTTGTAACCTGTCCGGGTGTGGGTGGAACACCGTCCCCCCCCCCCTGTGACAACAGGTCCCTGCGTATTGGCAACTGCCAAGGCCGGGCGCACAGCAACTGATAAATCTCCGCCAACCAGTGCATCGCCGGCCAGTGTGGAGCTATCAGGATAAGAGAGTGTCTGTGTTCCCTCACCCTCGCCAGGGTGGGAGGAACCAGCGCCAGAGGGGGAAACGCATAGAGCAGCTCGTGAGGCCAGTCGTGCGCCAGAGCGTCCAGCCCCAAGGGGGCCCCCCGACTGTGTAGGGAGAAGAACAGCTGACACTGGGTGTTCCCCTCCGACGCAAACAGGTCCACTTTGGCGCGGCCATAAATGGACCAAATCTGCGTCACCACGAGAGGGTGTAAAGTCCATTCTCCGTATACGGGCGCACCCCTGGACAAGAGGTCCGCCCCCACGTTCAGGGTCCCCGGGACATGCGTTGCCCGCAATGACAGGAGACGCACACTGCTCCACAGGATCAGTTTGCGTGCCAATATGTGTAATTGACGTGAGTGCAAACCCCCCTGGTGATTTATGTACGCCACCGTGGTCGTATTGTCCGTCCTCACCAGGACATGATGACCCCTGAGGAATGGGAGGAAATGTTTCAGAGAGAGAAACACTGCCGAGAGCTCCAGAAAATTTATGTGATGTCGCTGGAGACCCAGGCTCCAGCGGCCCCTCACAGATCTGCCCTCGTGAATGCCGCCCCACCCCTGGAGGCTGGCATCCGTAGTGACCACTTTCCTGGACAGGACGGTGCCCAGGGGCACACCCTGAGTCAGAAAAGAGGGTGCCCGCCAGTGACGTAGGGCCAACACGCAATCCGACGTCACCAAAATCCTCCGTGCGCCATGACGCACGGGGTCCAGCCTGAGCGCAGCAACCCAGCGCTGAAACTCCCTCATGTGGAGGCGACCGAGGCGTATCACGTGTATAGCCGAGGCCATCAGGCCCAGCAGGCGCAGACACACCCTGAATGGAACGTAACAGTGTCTCTGAAAAAGAGCAAGACATGCCTTGAAACTGTTCGCCCTCTCCTCCGAGAGGCGCGCAGTGAACGGCATTGATAGCAGCTGTAACCCGAGGAAGATTATTTCTCGACCCGGTGAGAGATTGCTCTTTTCCGTGTTTATCACAAAGCCCAACTCTGACAGATGACGTGTGACAAACTCCGTGTGCGACCTGGCCTCCTGCTCCGAGCGCGCTAGGAGAAGCCAGTCGTCCAAATATGTGGCCAGGCGTATTCCCCCCCGCCTTAGCGGGGCGACCGCCGCGTCCGTACACTTCACGAACACCCTCGGGCTGAGGGAAAGTCCGAACGGGAGCACTCGGTACTGATAGCACACTCCCTGAAACGCAAACCTCAGATACTTTCTGTGGGCAGCGTACACTTTTATATGGAAATAAGCGTCCCTCAGATCCACTGATGTGAACCAGTCGCCTGGTTTTATTAGACGCAACAGTGATGCCTGTGTCAGCATCCTGAACTTGTATTTCCTTAAGTGACAGTTCAGAGCCCTGAGGTCCAAGATAGGGCGAATTCCTCTCCCCCCCCGTTTGGGGACGAGAAAATATCTTGAATAATACCCGGATTGACTCTGCTCGGGAGAGACGATCTGAATAGCTTTTTTGTCTAAAAGAGACATTATCTCCTCCTTTAGCACGCCAGCTAAACGTCCCTGTGCTCGTGACTGTATTATGCCGGAAAAACGAGGCGGCACAGTGTTGAACTGTAGCCGGTAACCCCGCTCTATCGTGCGTAATACCCACGGATGAGCCCCTATTTCTCTCCACTTTTGAATGTGAAAGCACAGTGAAGGGGAGAAATTTGGCTGAGGCTTTTCCAACACGGGAGGGCTCATAAGCGGTAGCATGGCTCCCTCCAGTGGCAGAGCGAGAGAATGTCCCTCGGGCCGTACTGCGCATGCGCGAACTCGCGCTGCAGCCTGGGCAAATTCCTCCGTAGCCGGAAGTGGGATGCCCACCGCCGGCAACAGAGGGACAACATGCCCGGTGGACATGTTGCTTATGTGCAAAGCATTTATTTTGTTTTTGCTTGCTTTGTTTTGGGTATTTTTCACACATTTTGTTTTCAACTTTATTACCTTGAATAAAGGCAGAACATTGTGTGTATGCGCGTGCTTGTGGACATGTGAACACGGCTGTGCAACGGCAAACAGCCCGGTGACAATGTCCCTCCTCGTCTCGTCTGGCCCTGGGGCGGAGATCAGCGACTGGAGATGCGCACTTAAAACCCTCTTTGGTGGAGCCCATGAACGGGGAACTGATGGGCGCGTCACCCGGAGAAACGGCGAAGGCGGTCAAGTAGCCGCCTTCTTCCTCCTACCCTGCGCAGCTGAAGCGGCCGGTGAAGGCGGCGGGGCTGCGGGCTGAGCGCCGGGGGGACCCTTCCAACCAACCCGAGGGGCAGGCGACTGGGATCGGGCCGGGGAAGGTTGCTGCCGCGGCCTCTTCGGGACCTTAAATCGCGCAGATTGAGCAGCGGCCTGGGCGAAAGATTTTCCCCGGGGCGGGGGAGACGGCGAGGGGGCTCTACGCGGCAGGCAGAGCGCAAACGCCTCGTTATCTTTCTTCCTCGTCTCCGCTCTCTCCTGCATGGAGGTCAGAGCTGAGCCGAAGATACCCTCCGGTATGACGGGCGCATCCAGGATGTCATCTCGCTCTCTGTCAGTCAGCCTGGCGAGATTGAGCCACCTGGCTCGTTCCTGGACCACGAGAGAAGCCATAGCTTTCCCCGTGGCGAGCACAGCCACCCGCTGGACATGAAGGCACAGGTCCGAGATCACTCCCGCCTCGCGCCAAACCGCGGCGCTAGGTGCGCCGTGGAGAATGTCAGCTTGGTAAGCGGAGAGAAGCGACAGCACATTCAAAGCCCTCATCGAGAGCGCGGCTTGCTTGTACGCTCTCTCGGTCAAAGCAGACTGAAGACGCTCCGATTTAGCAGGGAGGGACGGACGTCTGCTTGAGCCAGCCATGGCGCCACCCGGGTACAGATGCGCTGCAACCGGGGACTCGACCGGGGGCATGGCGAGGAGACCCAGGGCTTCCATGTTCTCGGTGTCGAGGACGGAGGCACCCGGAATCTGGTTCCTTCCGCTGTACGGCTTGTCGCTCCACATCTTGGTGAGCTCGAGCAGTAAGTCAGGGAAGACGGGAAGAAGCTGCTTGGCCGTGTTACCGCCCGGTGCTAACAGCCTGCCCTCGTAGCGAGAGCGCAAGGGCTGTGTCACCGGAGCGGGCCAGGGAATACCCATGCTCGCTGCCGCACGTTTGCACGTGTCGAGCAGGACCACAGGAACCGGGGACGAGGGACTTGCGTCCCCGCCGTCCTCCGAGCCCTCAGAAAGCAGCCCCGGCTTTGCAGCCGGCACCGGAGTGATTAAGGCCTCATCGTCATCCTCGCTCTCTGAAATGAGAGGGGGATAATCGAAGTCATCCTCTACACACTCCAGCTCTAACACATCGTCGGAAGGAAAGGCAGGAACCGGGGACATCACAGACAGGGTGGCCCAGTCGGTGTGCACCTCCGGTTCCTCCTCCACCATGAACTCCTCTTCGTCAGCGGCTACCGGGGCAGCGGCCGTCAGAAGCGGGTCCTGGTCGGACAGGCTGGCTTGGCGAGCCAGGCGGCGTCTCAAGCTTTTCGTCGTGAACATTTTACAATGCACACACGAACCGGGGACGGATAGGGACAGCCTGGCGTGGTCAGTCCCGAGACACCTCACACACACGGAGTGCGTATCCTTCCCCGAAATCCGGGCACCACAGGAGCAGGGCCGGGAGTCTCCTCTGGCATGAGGAGCAGCGGACGCCATGGGGGCAAAAAACACCGGCTGGTGTGCGGGTGTTTTTCACGGTAAGTGCTAGCTAACTGGTGTGTTAGGAGCAGGTAGCTAGCTAACTGGTGTGTTAGGAGCAGATAGCTAGCTAACTGGTGTGTTAGAAGCGAGAGGCTGATAACTGGCGTGTTAAAAGCAAGATGCTAACTGGTGTGTTAGCAGGAAACGTCGAGGAGAGCTGGCGTGCAAAACCTCGGCGAATATCGTGAGCTGAGTTAGCGTCCGTCGACAGAAGCTAATAAATAATTAATTCCGTCTGTGGACAGTTAAACTAACTTAGGCTCGGGTGAGATAATGCTTCTAGGTGAGAAGAATTTTTAGAATGGCGGGCGTGTCCTCCTGTTGCGGTATTTGTAGTGGGGGGGACTACATCACGCAGCGGAGGGACACGCTTCTCTGACCAATCAGGATTGGTTATTTGAGATAGGTACTTCTGTCAGGGCTGCGGAGGGTCACATCCCATAGCGAGACATTGAGCTCAGATTATGAAAAAGAACCCGGAACAAGGTATAGAGGTACTGATACTGCTGACGCCAAACTGCTTTTTAAATGTTATGTATGAGTAGAATGTGCATATGCAGAGATGGTTCAAGACCTTGAAGAGATTAAGATAATGTAATGTGTAGGGGAAGCAATCTGTAATGGGAGAGGGGGGTAGTACATGTATCTGCTTTAAGCATTTTATTTTAATTTTATTTTGGTGTTTGTTTTTGTTTTCCACGAGTATGTATTGAGGCTTCTTGCCTCTGTAAAATAATAGCCAATATTCTGTGAGTGAAGTGTATATATAGGCCTTTCTGATGCTCTGAGTGGTTGTAATACAAAAGTATCAAAAGGTCTCTCTCTTTCACTCTAGCGCTCTCTCTCTCTCTCGCTCTCTCTGAGCTGGTGTTTCAGGAGCGAGGAATAGAGAGAGTCAGTGTAGAGCTGGAGAGGTGTGAGTAGGAAATGGATGTGTGGGTGTCAGGAGAGCGTACCATTCTCTCACACCCTGCAGGATGGTGGGAGAGTGATGGAGAGAGAAACAGTGAAAGAGAGGGAGAGGGAGGGTGCAGGGAGGGAGAGAGAGAGGGAAATACATTCAAAGTGTGGGAAATAAACTGAAAGATCCTCACACCCTTCTGCTTTCTCTCCCCCCTCACACACTCCTCTCCTCCCTTCACTCTCCAACTTTTTTTTTTCTGTAGAAAGAGCACAGAAATAAACTTCCTGGTGTAGAAGATAGAAGCCGTGTGTATGCGTGTGAGTGTGTGTCCATGTACGACTGTGTTATTTGCACCCATGATATGAAGGGGAAAATAGACCGGCAAGTATGGTGGGTCATCTTCATGCAGAAGTCACAGTCTCGCTCTCTGTCGTTCGGTCACACTCTCTGTCTTTTCATTGGTTATAAACGGCCATCAGACAGGGCAACCTTGCCTAGGCCCCACCTCCTCTCACCTGGCACTCAGCCCAGAATGCTGCTGCAGTAGTCTTTGCTCTGATTGGTCCACTCCCAGCTACATACTGCCTTAGAGAGGAAAAGTGTCTGACCAACCACCCCACCTCTCTCTCTCTCTCTCTCTCTCTCTCTCCCTTTTTAAATAAATTAACCATGGCTGGCTGGAATGTGCTTAACTGTAACTGATAATGGTGTTTTGATTAGATTTTGCAGAGAGCAGAAACGGTGAAGCTGGGGGGTGTTGTATGCTTACCCGTGTGTGCCTGTACGTGCACGTGTGTGTGTTTGCGATTGTTTGTGTGTATGGGTATATTGTTGGGCAGTAAAGCCTCTTCTTATTGAAGGCTAACTGTCTCTCTCCTCTACAGGTTGGTACTGAAAGAAGTGCCTTTCCTGACGTCTGCTGCTGCTTGGATCCGCTTCTAGAACAGTCTGTGCTTCTTGCCTTGCTTGCTGCTGACGCGACTGCGAGGACGGCCTTCTCTGCTCGCCTGATCCCCACATCACCTGCGTATCCACCTTCACCCCCCCCCCCCCCCCCCCCATCCCAAGCCGGACCCCCTCTCTGCTGCTTCAGCAGTCACCGTGCTCAGAGTTTCTGTCTCCGCCCACCCCAAATCTGAAACCTAACACAGCCATACTTTTTTGGGGGTGGTTGATTGTTGATTGTCGCTGTGTGCAGACGCGTATCCGTCTCTCTGTGCCAGAGCGATCAATAATGAGTTGCGCAATCGCTCCCGTGCGACACTTCAATTGAGGGGAGGTCGGCCTGCACGGCTCACCGCAGGCGAGGGCACAGACGCACGTACCAGCCCGTCGGGATCACTCTGGAGATGGGCAACTGATCGCAGGCGAGTCCCAGGCCCTGCCCAGTCTCTCTCTCCTTGTGCCACTGTCCCTGTTTTATTGCCATATTTCCAGCGCCATTTTTAAAAGTTCCCTTTTTGGAAGAAAGAAAGACACGCAGAGGGCACAGATTCATCCGGATTTTTCTCACTCTCAATCGTTGCCATGGCGGTCAACATCATTCGGGACACCAAGTGGCTGACTCTGGAAGTTTGCCGGGAATTCCAGAGGGGCACCTGCTCCAGGCCGGACAGTGAATGTAAATTTGCACACCCTGCTAAGAGTTGTCAGGTGGAGAACGGGAGGGTCATCGCCTGCTTCGACTCCCTAAAAGTGAGTAATGTCTCAGCTCCGCCCTTCAGCTGCCTTTCTGGGCCCCGCTGCCATCCTCAGCTGACCTGGTTACGCAGATAACAAGCTGTAGTTTGAGCCGATGCTCACATGCTCACAGCGTTTGGAAGCATGTGGGGAAAAAATATTCAGTTTAACCTCACAGGAGAATTTGTGGAAATATTAAACTGTGCGAAGAAGAAATGACTAAATGTAATAAACTGCAGGAGAGCGCTGCGGTGAGATAGAGAGGATACACTTTGGATAGAAAGGTATTGTGGGGAGGAAAGAGTTAAGCTTTTGAGTGATTATATAAAGCCTGTGTGTCAGTTTCCAAAAGTCTGTTCTGCAGTGCAGCGGAGCACTGGCACTTCACTGGAACAGCAGGGAAATGAAAAAGAAGAGGTCAAGGAGGTGTGTGTGTGTGTGTGTGTGTGTGTGTGTGTGTGTGTGTGTGTGTGTCACGCACACACACATGCACACACAAACGTGCTGAATTTTGTGTGCTCATTTGTAACGCTAACATTCCCTCATTACTGTGAGGCGCTGGTGATGGTGACTGGGGTTGCCCCGCCCCTGCCCCTCCCCTCCCCTCCCCTCCCCAGCCCGGCCCGGGACGGCCCTCTCTCAGAGACACAGCTCTGTAATTTTCCATCTATTTTTAGTGCCGTCATAAAGGCAAACACTCGCTGTTTCTAAGGAGGTGCTGGGAAGGCAGAATGTCCCAAGTCCACTGCGCCATTTTGGCTCTGACACACGCAGAGCCACATACGCCGGATGCTCAGAATTTGTTGGGGTTTCCAGGGGTTCTGTGACTCAAAGCGGCTATGATCTGTTGATTGGCCGATAGGCCTGGAAAGCAACGATCCAGGCGCGCGGCGGAGAATAAATATTGGCCGAGTGTGAAGTGTAGCCAGCGGGACATTTCTTCCCTGGCCAGAACAGACCCACCCTGCCTGGCGGGGTTAGCGGGATGGGAGTGGGGGGGTGGCGGGGGTTGGCTCCGCGGCTGATCCGTGGGTAATCGTTTCCTAAAAGGCCAGGGCTTTGCAGCAGGGGGATGAAGAGTGCACTGTTATACAGGCGGTCAGGGAGCCAGGCCCAGAGGCCCTGGTTTCTGCAGGGCCAGAGATTTATTCCACGCTGTGACAGAATGATAGATCTGCTTTTATCTGCGGATGAATTAATAATGCTGTGAGGGATAAAGGAGGAGGGAGAAAGGAGGAGGGAGAAAGGGAAGGTGGTGAACGCGTGGCGAGGCGCTCCAGGAGGATTTCTTACAAACTGCAAAAAAAACCGGGCACCATCCTCCATTCACGGACACGGTCTTCCCTTCTAAATGAACCCCGGGTGGCCAGAGAATGCCGCCGACCACAGGGCCTCAGTGAGAAAAAGTAAAACGATTGTCACCAAATCTTTCCGCTCGTAATAATAACAGATATCCTGAGGCCTGACAAGCTGGGGACTGGTAACAGGAAGTAAAACAGGAAGTTACACTTCTACAGCAGGGCACAAAACCCCAATGGCCTTGTTACCTTTATTCACTCCACACATATACAGGTTAATCTGTGAGAAGATGGAGACAGTATTGTCCTTCCAAGCAGTCATTTCTCCTCAAGATTTCAAGGCCAGCAAACCACCCTGTGTGAGACTAAGGATCTGGGGTGGGGGTTGTGAGGAGTGGGTGGGCGGTGATATTTTACATCCAGCACAGGTGGGGATCCTGAGCATTAGCTCTTTAAATCAATTGAAATTCTCTGGAGAGTTTACATGTGTTAGGAGTCAGTGCGCGAGGCTCACACCTGAGATACATGGAAAAGGGAGTCAGTGCGCGAGGCTCACACCTGAGATACATGGAAAAGGGAGTCAGTGAGCGAGGCTCACACCTGAGATACATGAGAAAGGGAGTCAGTGTGCGAGGCTCACACCTGAGATACATGAGAAAGGGAGTCAGTGCGCGAGGCTCACACCTGAGATACATGGAAAAGGGAGTCAGTGCGCGAGGCTCACACCTGAGATACATGGAATGGGGAGTCAGTGAGCGAGGCTCACACCTGAGATACATGGGGAAGGGAGTCAGTGAGCGAGGCTCACACCTGAGATACATGGAAAAGGGAGTCAGTGCGCGAGGCTCACACCTGAGATACATGGAAAGGGGAGTCAGTGAGCGAGGCTCACACCTGAGATACATGGGGAAGGGAGTCAGTGCGCGAGGCTCACACCTGAGATACATGGAAAAGGGAGTCAGTGAGCGAGGCTCACACCTGAGATACATGGAAAAGGGAGTCAGTGCGCGAGGCTCACACCTGAGATACATGGAAAGGGGAGTCAGTGAGCGAGGCTCACACCTGAGATACATGGGGAAGGGAGTCAGTGCGCGAGGCTCACACCTGAGATACATGGAAAAGGGGGTCAGTGAGCGAGGCTCACACCTGAGACGCTTGAGAAATTAACCAGCCCACACTCAGAGAAGCTGCACTGGGAAACATGTCCCGCTTTCCGAGGGTATAATTAGCGCCCCTGTCACACGCAAGGGACCATGGGAAACTCAGAGGTGTGAAAAGGGCTGAAGAGTGTTGTCAGCTTTAGAGTCTTTTGTGTCAAATCTTTTATGTCATTTATGCTGGCGTCAATGTGTCCAAAATGTTCTGGTATGTCAAAACATAGATACATTTTAGTGAATAAAACATTTTAGTCCAGGTGGTTGGATATCAATATTTTGTTTATTTTTCTATGATTTTTTCCATGTTTTTATTCGTCTAGGATGAATTAGATTTTGCCGTGATCTCTGGCAGCAGAATTTTGTCATTAAAAGATAGAAATTGAAAATAATTAATATTAAATAAGCAGAAAATAAATCAGGGTTAATTTATGTCAGGAAGCTGAATCATTCCATACTGGGAACCACGTGGGGCTGATCATTTCACAGACTACTGATAACTGTACACACACACACACACACACACACACACACACACACACACACACCCGTGCACGTACACACACACACACCCAAGCACATGCGCGCATGCACATGCACATGCACGCATACACACATGTGCAAGCACCCACGTGCGTATGCACACACACACATGAGCACACACCCCCATGAACATGCATAGATCTCTGGCTATATAAGGGACTAATACATTAAGGACGAGAGAAGAGAGGTAAGATAGAGGGATGATGTTGGATTGAGGAAAGTTACTGTTGGATTTGGTGCATTTTATGAACATAACCAGAGGAGAACGGAAGAGATTAGACAGGAGGAGGCCGTTGCCCTGTAAATGTGATGTAGAGTGTAGATAGAGAAGCCATACTGAGAGCTGAGTCAGTAGATATACCCCAGCATGGCTGTAGTTCAGGTGAGGAGGTAGTATTGCAGTTGGTGTGAAGTGCTTCTACCTCATAAGGTGGGTGGTCTGGGTGTTAGATTTTTTAAATTACATGGGAAAATTTTTTGAATGCTCACCTGACAACATAACAAAAAAACTATCAGGAAAAAATTATTGGCACAATGTCAAGAAGACTTTGCATAAAATTATATTGATGGAGAAATAATGTCAGCTATTGATCTGATAATTGGCAATGAATATAAAATTCTAGCTAATTACAGGTAATTCATATTGAACAAACTAATCTGACTAGATGGCTAGCTAGCGAACAGACTGCTTAAGTTAGCTCACTGGCTGCAATAGCTTTGCTAGAGGTGAATCAGTAGGTGATAACCCTTGACAAGCTGATTTAATATCTCATATGTTAACAAATGGTTAAAGTTATGGTCATTTTAAAGAAAAACATGCATCCTCGTCCAATAGGATTGAAAAACAGGTGTGCCCGTCAAAAACATGTAACGGGCTGCTTCTGACCAAAACATTTGTTGTATTTTTCACTTCTTGCAGTACGACATAAATTTTGCTTTATTTTTCAGCTTCTGTTTCAGGGTTTTATCCGTCCAATTTTTCTACAGTGTGCAGATCTCTCATTTCTTCTTATTCCATAAATGATCTATTCGGTTAAACATTAATTAAAATAAGAAAACTTGAGATTGTTACATGGCTTACCTCAGAATAATTCTTCAGAATCCTTCATGTCAGTCGTTATGTGCACACCTACGGTGGCCCACGAGGACAATCACGTTTCAAAAGCGAAAGCACAAATATAATGGGAAACATGCTCTAAATCATGAAACGATGCAAATTTCAACAAAAAGGTAAAGGAAACGCAACAAAGTAAATGTGCTGCATGCAGGGCTTGAAAACTATTTTTTTTCTATCCGTTCGTTCCAAGCAGAACCTTCTTTTGATCCCCTTACAACATTCCTAAACTAAATTTAAAAAAACAGTTAAGTTTGTTCCTTTTTTTCCACCTCCCAGACATTGGAACCAGCCTATAGTGGCCTGTCTCAAAACTTATCATATTTGTGAACATGTTTCTGTATTTCCAAAAATAATAATAAACACGAGTAACGTGAAGAGTTATTTTTTAGTTGGTCAGCAGTTACTATCTTTTGACTGTTGTATTAATCATGACTGTCTACATAAAGCCCCGCACCTAGTCACCACGTGCCCCGCACCCCATCATCACGTGCCCTCCACCCCGTGCCCTCCACCTTATCACCACGTGCCCCGCAGCCCGTCACCACATGCCCCAGTTTTAAAAAAAAAACTTAACGCATTCTATGAATGATGAAAACCCCGCAGCCCGTCACCACGTGCCCCAGTTTAAAAAAAAAAAAACGCATTCTATGAATGATGAAAACCATAGTGGGCCGACAATATCAGACTGCGTTAGCACTGAATAACTTGGCACAGCGAATACAGAACCATGACAAAATACCCACGTTAGAATTGCTTTGATATTGGGAAATGACAGGGGGAAATCCCGTCGGAAACTGCTTAAGTCACATCCAACAATTGACTTGAACAAAAAAGGATGGTAACGTCAACATTTTCCACATTGAAATAAGAATTGGCATCACTTGCACTAACAAATCCACTAAGAACTTAGACAGTAGCCGAATATTAAAAATTAAATGATAACATGCTATCGAGCAACCACTCGGCGGCTGGGTCCTGAACTCGTTGCAATAACATGCACTGACTGGCTAACTCTATTCTGTAAGAAAACCAAAGGCATAGCAAAGAAAAATACCACCACCATGATATAAATAAAATGCATCTTACCTTCATCCTGCGTCTTCTTCCTCGACTTCCATCTAGCAAAAGCGGTCACATTAGACTATCCTCGAATTCCAGCTTCCTGACAAGGTCTGACTCGGTCATCAATGAACTAAAACACACTCAGGCGTTGCTGTCCCATTGTGGTGTGTGTAGGCCTACTAGTTGGAAAGCTATTAGCAGAAACGGCGTCGCTGGTGGTAGCATTAGCAGGTAAATAAAAATAAAAACAGCTGATACAGGGTTATGTTACCTTCTGCAGAACTATACTGCGTAGTCAAACCTCTCTGTTTCATTAATGTAGGCCTACGTTTTGCAGACGCACTGGGATGATACCGATCCATTGTGCCCAGCAAACCAAAACTTGCCAAATAAAACAGTCCAGCAATTGAAAAGGCCTGCCGCAATGACCACAATTTTAAATGTCAAGTTTCAACCATTTAGAGCTGTATTAGAATCCGCCCACCATACCAAGCACAATCATTTATTTACTCTCAAAAAGTTTTCACACTGCACTTATTCAGAAAATTTAAGTTGACAAGTTCATGAAAAGTGAACTTTCATACAACAGACAGTGTGCTATTGTGGGCACCCTAGTGGTGTTTTTAGTTGACATATAGCAGGGAAACGGTGTAGCCTAAGCATTTGTGAAATTGCATGGAACGAGAAAGAAAGAAAAAAAAACGTTATTAACGGTGACCAAAAATTTTGCTCATGATTCATGAACATTAATGTTGATTTTGTTTCAGTTTTTTTTTTTTTGTTCCTACAAAAATGCCGAAGCAAATGTAAAGAGGAGAACGTCAAAAATTATGCAAATAGGACAATCGCGCTTCAAAAGGTGAAAACACAAACATAAAAGAAAACACGCACCAAATCAAAAAACGATGCTAAAAATACAACAATACGGTGGCCCACAAGGGCGATCACGCTTCAGAAGTGAAAGCACAAACATAAAGGGAAACATGCTCCAAATTGAAAAAACACAACGACATTATAGAAACACGCAGCATTTCAGAAAATCGGCAAAGAACGTGTTTGCTTACGAATGAAATACATGTGGCACGGCACTAGCCACGGTTGGATCCACATAACTGTGGTTGGACAGTATCGTAGACTGAATTTAGCTGCGTCATTTTATTCATAAATTTTTCCAAGTATGATTAATATGACTTCTGTAACAATGATGATGATCCAATTACAGTTCTGTGGATCCAACGATGCCTGGATCTGCCTGTATTTCGGTCGTAAGCAAATTTTTCCGTTGTCGTTTTTCTGAAATGCAGTGCGTTTCTGTAATGTCGTTTTTTATCCGATTTTAAGCACGTCCTATTTGCAGCACGTTTAGTTTTTACATTTGCTTTGACATTTCACAGTATGTTTCTTCTCTTGCAGCATGTCTCTGTCGTTGCATTTACTTTAGCTTTTTGTATGCGTTCTGAAATTGACATCGTTTTTTGATTTGGAGTGAATTTTACGTTATGTTTGTGCTGGTGGGCCACTGTACTCACTTCTTCAGTAGACATTTGTGTTTTAACGCATGCACATGTGCACACACACACAAACTTATTCGATAAACAGTAATGTATTAATATATACCTGCACGCACACACACTTTATCGATAAATACTAAAACACTAATGTATTAACACGTACCTGTACACGCACAAACATACACACACTTCTTCAAAAAACAGTCAGGTAACTTTCAAAGAACTGTGCGTACACGCACACACAGTGTCTATGTATTGTAAGAAGGGTGCAGGGGGCATTGCTGGTTGTTGCTTATTGCCAATTTGGGAGTGTAGACTGACTAGACATATTCAAGCTCCACATATTTAGACAAACACTGCGCACCGAGCAGTAGAAATCAAATGTGAAGTTGTTTGCTTTTGATGTGCGACTTCTCTGTGGAGGATAACGCCGTTTGACTTTCTCAGTCTGGTGTCTCACTATCATGCCTTTAGCAGTGAAACACTGGCACACGCCTATACAAACCACAGAAGCATGATAACATAGATTCAGCGACTATAGAGAACCCCCGGGAGAGCTGAGCTGAACCTCTTCTTTGTACCCCAGCCCCCTATCAGCTCTTGTCTCTATCAATGTGACTTAGGTAAGATATTCCTTCTGTAGATTTTAAATGGATTATAGACATGATTGCCTGTGTTTTCTTGGCTAGTGAATACATTTATCTGTGTGTGTGTGTGTGTGTGTGTGTGTGTGACTGAGTGTGAGTCTGTGCACTGTACCAGGAAATGCTGACAAGAAACTCCCATGATGTACTCAAGTATTTCCTGTGTTTCTTTCCTGTAATCTCGTCTAATTTTGACCAACTGCGCTCCTTAAAATAAGATAATAAAAACCATTCTAAAGACCATTTGTTACCCAGAGTCATAGAAATGAGACAATATCACCTTTCATCTATCACAGGGAACTTCTGAATGTGACATCACATTAGATGAAATCCCTGTACTTTTAAGCAAGGTAAAATAAAAAAAGCTAGGACCCAACAATAATAACGTAATTATGTATGGGACAGAAATTAAATATGGTGACAAAAGTTACCATTAAAGGGCAGGGTCCAAGTTTACAATTGAAAGTAACATTTTACATGTACAATATGATCTGAAATCTCTGAAAAATCAAAGGATTACAAATTAATATTAAAACAGATTAAGGGATACAGGTATTTCAGGAGATTAGATTAGGGGCTGGTGGCCTTCAGTTTTATGAATATCACCCTTTCTATATGAATATGAAATATATAGTAGAATGACATTAAATAGAAGGACAGAGATTTAGAGACTGGATGGGAGAGGGTGAGAGAAAGAAACAGAAAAAGAGCAACACAGGTGATCTGTGGCTTGACTAAAAGCTGTCAGATACTGACTCAAAGCTGTCGGATACTGACTAAAAGCTGTCAGATACTGACTCATAGCTGTCAGATACTGACTCATAGCTGTCGGATACTGACTAAAAGCTGTCGGATACTGACTAAAAGCTGTGTGATGCTGACTAAAAGCTGTCGGATACAGACTAAAAGCTGTCAGATACTGACTAAAAGCTGTGTGATACTGACTAAAAGCTGTGTGATGCTGACTAAAGGCTGTGTGATACTGACTAAAAGCTGTGTGATGCTGACTAAAAGCTGTCAGATACAGCATTTGTACTTTAAAGCTTCTAGTGTCCTAGAGAACTTGAATCATTGCACTTGAATTATTTTTAAAATTCTATTAAATTTCACAGTTTTGGATGTTTGAAGCTTTTGCATTTAAAAAAGAAATCCCCCTCATCT
>CM040402.1:112165421-112170421 GCA_022702515.1 Ilyophis sp. 1 JC-2022
CATTTTGTATACATGGCAGCATGTTTATGTAGTATAGTCAAGCGTAGATATTTATGTAATCGCCCTTGGTGCGTGCATGTGTGTGTGTGTGTGTGTGTTACCTGCAGCTGGCGGCAATGGTACAGTGTTTCTTTGTTCCTCCATCCCGCGAGTGGGGCTGAATAAGGCCACAGTTTCAGCATTAGTGTCTGGACCCACCACCCTGACCTCAGCTCTGACAGCTCGACCCGATCAAATCAGATCTCCACTTTGGCCTGGGTCACACCACCCTCTTAACAAACACACACACACACATACCCATGTGTGCACAAACAGGCGCACACACACACACACACACACACACACACACACATACCCATGTGTGCACAAACAGGCGCACACACACACACACACACACACACACACACATACCCATGTGTGCACAAACAGGCGCACACACACACACACACACACACACACACACCCTCTCTGGGAAAAGGGAATGGGAGGGGTCCTAGGGCTCCTTTTCTTTACTTGTGACCTGCATCATATAGACGGGCGGATGTTGTGGAGACATTGTTGTCTGACTCTGGGCACATTTATGAAACATTTAAAAAAACAGAATAACTGCCTGGGCATTGCTATTTTGAGGCAGCTGCATGATCCAGGAATCCAGAAATATCTTGCATTTTTTACGAGAGAGAGAGGAGAAGGGCTACATCATTTTAATTTAAATGGAAATGGAATTAAGGCAGTTTTTTATGAATATGGTGGTCATCTTTGTAAGATGCTGACTTTATTTGGCCAAACAAACTATGCAGATGCATGGTGCAGCAGAGACATAGAGCTGACATGGACATGATCATGTGTATGACAGTGTACATTGTTGTCACAAAAAATAATACAATTTTTATCATATTCTAACACACATTTGAGGTTGCTCATGTTTCAGTATCAGAGCAATCTAAAAGGGGTTCTGCACAGTTACAAAACGCCTTTCACCAAATCCATGTTACCATCCCTGGTCCATCGGGCACCTGCACATGAAGTGTCTTCCAGCTCATATCTGTGCAAGCCCAATTTAAAAGCCGTGGTAAGAAGTGATAAGAAGCGGCACTTGGCGTCACATGCTACAGAGGAGAGCACAAGCTAGATTCCTGAGGTTTCGGTATTTTATGCTGATATATGTACGACTGGGCATTCCAAACAGTGGAGAAAACAGTAAAAAGGACCTCTAACAGTCATTAAAAGTTGCATGTCTATTATAAAACAGTCCATACCAATCTTAAAAAGACTCATGCCTATCGCAAAAAGACTTGCGTCAGTCGCAAAACAGCCTGCACCAATCACAAAAAAGGCACCACCGAAGCATCTCCCTGCTTGAAGACGCAGACGTTGTACGGTCTGAAGCTGTTGAAATGATCGGTTACCGAGAGGGAAGGGCTCCAGAAGCCGTGCCTACACGTGGCGACAAAGACCGGCGGGCTCCACTGCCCATCGATTAGCGAACGCTTGGTGCTGAGTCGCCAGACATGGCCGAACGCCAGAGATCGTGAATCTGCGTTTCCACCTTGAGGGCGATGGGGGAGTGGGATGGGGAGGGGGGGGGGGATCAGAACCCGGGCCAGAGGGCCAGAGAGAGACGGGAGCGGGAGCGGGATCGGGAGCCAGGCAGAAGCTGCAGTAAAAGTGGAGCAGCGACGGAGACAGCCGTGAACAGGTCTCTATAGCGATAACGAGGTGGCGGTAATGCTTCCTAATGTCTCGCTGCTGAGGTTTTTACACAGATATTTACCATTCTGCTGTTACAGTAGAGTAGGCTGAACCTAATGTAATTACACTCGTCTCATCTGCAGTGGGCGTCTGCTCCGCCGGGACACGTTTGGCGGCAGTCTGGCATTCACAGACAGAGAGGCAGGCTCGTTCCTCCTTTACCCCTCCCAAACCCCCCCCGCCCCCGCCCCCGCCCCCGCCCCCACCCCCCACAAACCCCCCTCGTAGCCCCTTCCATCGCATGCAGCGCCACACGGCGGAGCCCCTCTAATGGGTGAACGTTAATTCACCCCAATCGATGAGCAGTCCAGACAAGGCCACAGCCTGGGGCATTCTGGGAAAAGCAGCCAGCAGATAGGGAGAGCCACTGTCACGGTGTGGGGAGGGCTGAAAATACTGTTTTTTATTTTTTTTAAATCAGCGAATCAGGTGCCCTCCTGACCACCAGATCTCATCACATGGCCGCCTCGCTCATTTCTCTCTGCTCTGTGAATTAAAGTCGCTTAAAGCTACACGCGACTTTCACTATGTCCAGCCCTGGGACTGCGTTAGCACAGGGTTAGCGTTCTTTGTATCAGTCCTTTCTATGTGTCTATCTCACAGCCCTTAGACCAGGGGTAGGCAACCCTGGTCCTAGAGAGCCGCAGGGTCTGCTGGTTTTTGTTGTTACTCACCACTTAATTGATCAATTAAAGCAGTTGATTACACAGTTAACTCACCTCACCTGGTTTCTTTGGTCTAATTAGTTGCTGTGTTTAAGGTGAAAACAAAAACCAGCAGACTCTGCGGCTCTCTAGGACCAGGGTTGCCTACCCCTGCCTTAGACAGATGAGGTCAGAGGAAGTGTGCTTGGGAGTGGACACTAAACTGTTGTGAAGGTGATGATGTGGACCTGTCATTAATTTCAGCGTCGCCATCCTCCTCATTCTCTCTCTCTCTCTCTCTCTCTCTCTCTCTTTCTCTCGTCTTGTTCCTTTCTTTCCTTTTCTCATCTTTCTCGCTCTGATTAATGCACTGTTTGAATGGAGTGGATTCAACATTGATGGTGTTTGGTAAATCAAAAAACGTATTAGCTGATGACGTAATGCGGCTGGCATAAAAATGAGTCATCAAATAATTTTCTCCCCTCTTAATTTTCTCTTTTCTCTCCGTTTCACTTCAAATCCTCCCTCTTTTCTCTCTGTCTCACCTCATATCCTCTCTCTTTTCTCTCCGTGGTCATAGAAAACTGGCTAGATTTCATTAGGAATAAAAAGCTTCCCATTGTTTCTCACCCCTTCAAACCCTCTGTTCTCAGTCTTTATATCTCATTGTCTCATAAACTCCTTTATCACAAGCTGCTCCTTCGATTAGCCACTTTTAATACAGACTTCAGCCTATGATCATATTGCCATATTTGGATCTTATTTTTTGGGATTCTCTCTTTATATTAAACTAAATGATATAATAATGTGTATGAAGTGAAGTGAGATCTGGGCTCCTCTGTTTCCCCCTTTCCTGAGGTATTATTTGTAGCCGAGGGTCTGGGCAGCGGAGGTAAGGGATGGCATGATGACGTCTGCGGACTTGAGTGTCCACAGAAGCACCGGTGTGGGAACATTGTCAGTGGCTGTCGACACATTGGTCAGTCGCGGTTAGATGACGCTTAATGTGGAGGCGAATGGTACGCTGGTCCTCAGGGGAAACCCAGAGGTCATGGTTGCATGCAATACGGCCTGTGCGTTCACCACAATGTGGTCATGTAAGACAGGCAGCTAATGGTGGTGTATGCACAGGCTCGGCTTGCATGCGTCTTTAGTGCAGGGATATTGAATATTCACTCTACGTGAGGAAATCTTATTCTTTCAGCTTCCTGATAAATATCGAAATAAGAGTATCACGGATATTAGGAACACTCTGTGTGTGTGTGTGTGTGTGTGTGTGTGTGTGTGTGTGTGTGTGTTTGTGTGTCTACACATAATTTCATGTTTGTTTTTTTGTGCAGGTAAACACTAATTTGTTAGCTTTTTGTTGCCAGAATACATTACAGGCAGACAGCCCTTATGACATTTAGTTGTTTGAGATTTTGAATAGTTTGAGGATTATTTGTTTTCTAACAGTGCGATTATTTCCTCATACATAACTGCCAAATAATTGTTTCCTTACAATTATGGGTATTGCGGGAAGCAGGAGGCGGGCACGGTGGCGCTATGGTGTCGGCAGTTTGTAATGAATCTTAATCCCTTCTTATCTGCTCGTGCCCAGAGGCAACCTCTTAATGCTGTAAAAGGCACGACGAGGAGCGGACAGATCCGTCTGCACCGGCTGTGTTCTGCAGCTTTGTACACAGCGCTGCAGCGCGGAACAAACACGCACTCTGTCATCCCAGAGGCAACGTCTCGCGCACATTACACGCGTAGATATCTCCGCTGCTACAGTACGTTCCACCGGCATTATCACATCGCGTCAATGTTACATTACAGGCAGAGTGCGTCGGCAGAATCAAAGAACCAGGCTCGCGCTCTCTCATCCTGGCTAATGTCTGTTGTTTTAGTTCGTGTATCTTTATTCTTTAGAAAAATTTCAGTTTAAGGAGAGAGAAATACACGGTCATTAAAATGGGTGTGAACTTATTCCCACTTTAACCTGAATTATTATTCGTTTCACAATTTAAAATGAAGCCCAACCATGGGCTTTTTTATTCTTGTTTCAGACTGTTTTCAGACAAAAAAATCCTACGTGACTCGTGAAATTCCCATGATTGACTGGACTGACAGGAGCTGCCTGTCTTACATGACCACTCAGAATTGAACATGATGAAAGGCATGCGTGTGTGTCTGTGTGTCTTTGTGTGTGTGTGCGTGCGCCTGTTTTGGGTAATACGCTTTGAGCGCACTGTTCCCACACAAGAGGTTTTTCTTCTGTTTTCAGCTGGAAGAGTCTAAAGAGGCTTGTTGCTATGATACTCTTGCCGCAATGCCAATATTGAAATAAAGGCATGTATGTACATAACACGGTTGTGCAAGCGTGCACTTAGGAGTGCATGCGCATGTGTGTCCGTAATGAGGACACATTTTACAGGTCCAGCGCTGCACAGGCCCAGACACATATAAGGACAGTGGCCTGCCAGTTGTAATCTGTGACCTCAAACTCCTGTTTAAATGTACAGGAAATGGAACCCTGGCACAGAACCTGCCCTTTATTTCTCCAGTGTGGGATTCTGGAAAGGGCCCGCAGCCCCCTGGCACAGAACCTGCCCTTTATTTCTC
>CM040402.1:112175421-112305421 GCA_022702515.1 Ilyophis sp. 1 JC-2022
TTAAGACTTTTAATTTTAGCTTTGTACCCGCTGAAAAAAACTCTGCCCACCATGTGTGTCATTTGTTTACAATTTTTGAGAGGCTGCGTTTCTGTTTTTATCGCTACAAATGCTATGAACTGTGGGTAATTCCCTCAGCAAAGTCTGCAAGATTGCAGATTAGGCCCTTCTCTTCTGCACAGCACCCTCGGGACCGTGAATCCGGGCGCCGGGGGCGCACCCCGGCAGACACTTAAGCTTACGCCATTGGCTGACAACAGCGAGGTCACATGACCTGCGCCGACAGGCGTTCAAGGACACCGGGTGACACGGGCTGTCATTAGACCGTCGTACGTGTCAACACCCCCTTGCCCTCTGGAGTGCTGGCCAACGGACTCTTAATTAGCCAGAGTCAGGTGGGAAATTTGGGAGGCTTAGTGCAGTCAGTATGGGAGGAGTCACCACAGTACGGGCTGGGAGGAGGGAGGAGGAGGGAGGAGGAGGGAGGAGGAGAGAGGGGCTCAGTAAGAGGGATCAGTCACTGGCCTACTCGTGCCCTGTTCACCTTGAGCCGACGCCTGTGTGCATTGCCGCTTTAGAGACGGGGTCTCAGTGCTAGCCACAGAATGCTTGCTCAGCACATTGTCTTTACGTCCTCCATAGGATCTGGTGGTTTGTCCCACTCCAGGGGAGCTCGTGGGGCTCTGGTGCAGCGCTGTGAAGGAGGGGCAGGGTCGCCATCTGCGCTTCTTCTGTGGAAAAAAAACAAAAAAATAAGCATTTCTGTCTGGCTGTGCTTCCCAGAAATCAGCAGCCGCCCCCTCTCCACGCAAGCACTGTCATTAGCAAAGCAAAAATACGCTTTTCCAGCTTCGTTCCGGTGATTGAAGCTAATTAGTCTTCTATATGCCGAATAACACTTGGATCCGCCCTCGCGGTCAGAGAACAGTTTTCTGTCGACTGCCTGAATTACAGTAGCCTCATACGGTTAGCCTTTCTCCTTTCTTTAATTTGAAGCACTCAGAGAGAAAATTAAACTGTGACCCCAACTGCCATTTGTACTGTTCTTCCATGTTTGCTTCTGTGCTTTAAGTCTCTCAGCAAACGGTCTGCAGTTACACATGATAGGGAAATGCACATATTTTATCACCTGTACAGTCAAGACAAGTCTATTTGTCACATCCGTTACCTTTTTTTTTTTTTTTTTGGATCATTTCAATGAGAAACTCAGGTGGGTGCTACACATTGGTGGTGGTTGAGGTCATTGTAAGTGTCCTTGAGTTTATTCAAAATATAATGTAAAGTATACATGTAAGTGTATAATGTAATAAATAATAATAACCACACTAGGGAAAGCCTAACATTTTGAGACTCTGTATAATTTATTTATTACAACAGTATAAAATATTACAACAGTATTAAACAACCTATTGTATCATATAGTGACATATTGTATCATTCAGTAGCCTCACACGGTTAGCCTGAATTAGCCTAAATTAACTACATGTATCCATAAATTGACTGAAGCCATAAAGATTGTTAAATCGGAATCAACCTACGTAGATTAACTGGGATTAGCCATAATTAGACAGGTGAAATGTCTGTCTGTTCGTCTCCCCACCTGGGTTCTTAATTGTCTGTCTGTCAGAAAATGGCTGTTTCAGCAGCTGTTTTGTGTTCTGTTCCCAACCAGTTTCTCACGGGGTGATTGATTACAAGCCAGGATCACCCACAGCGTGAGGGACCACAGATAACCTCTCTGCCACCACTCATCCCTGTCCTAACTGCCTGACTGGCATCCATCTGCCAAAGATCCCTGTTTAAGATGCGGTTTTGCTTGTAAATTCCCAAAGAGGGTATATCCAATTACAAATGTTAACACAGCCCTAGCTTTTAACAGACCTCTTGTAAGAATATAAATTAAAATATAGAAAAATAGTTTTACCAGATGGCTTACATAAGACGTGCATTCTTTTCAGATGTGGACCTTTTTTGTACTTTGTATTCCTTGTGAAAAGTGAATTTGGATGAGACTCAGATAGACTCTGGATTAGACTCTCTGTTTTCAGATATGCTTTCCCCCTTGTTACTCCTGTCTTCTCTATTTCCCGGACGGCAGAGTCGATGGCCCAGTCATTGGACTGAATAGTTATTCACCCGACGTGGCGCAAGAGCTCAATATTGAAGCAGACAGTATGTCTGCCACTCTGAGCCATGGACGGATTATCAACGACATTTTCCAGCCTTTTTTTCCAGCTTTCTGGAGGTTCTGTGAGTGCGTTTATCCCCCTGTGCTGCTAGCACGTACGGCTAGGCGCAGGGCTTGGACGTGACCCTGTGGCTATTCTGGTTTGCGCTTTTAAAATCTCCAACACTGCGTCCTTTGTGACAAGTGTTCCATCAGCAGCAGCCTGGTGTTTGCACGCTAATGCGGCCTGCTCGGGCACACACCTGGGCTGACTCCGACTGATTTACAGCCCCGTATTCTGCTTCTGTGCTGTGGGGCGGCTCCATGACTTTGTTCAGCCTGGTCCACTGGCACTGGCTGTGGGACCAGAGAGCTATGGCTTCTAGTCCTGGAGACTGAGTCAGACATCAGACTCAGTGAGACGCTACAGACTCAGTGAGACACTACAGACTCAGTGAGACACTACAGACTCAGTGAGACACTATGGACTCAGTGAGACGCTACAGACTCAGTGAGACGCTACAGACTCAGTGGAGACGCTACAGACTCAGTGAGACCCTACTGACTCAGTGAGACACTACAGACTCAGTGAGACACTACAGACTCAGTGAGACACTACAGACTCAGTGAGACACTACGGACTCAGTGAGATGCTACAGACTCAGTGAGACCCTACTGACTCAGTGAGACACTACAGACTCAGTGAGACACTACAGACTCAGTGAGACACTACAGACTCAGTGAGACGCTACAGACTCAGTGAGACCCTACTGACTCAGTGAGACACTACAGACTCAGTGAGACACTACAGACTCAGTGAGACCCTACTGACTCAGTGAGACACTACAGACTCAGTGAGACGCTACAGACTCAGTGAGACACTACAGACTCAGTGAGACCCTACAGACTCAGTGAGACACTACAGACTCAGTGAGACCCTACTGACTCAGTGAGACACTACAGACTCAGTGAGACCCTACTGACTCAGTGAGACACTACAGACTCAGTGAGACACTACAGACTCAGTGAGACACTACAGACTCAGTGAGACGCTACAGACTCAGTGAGACACTACAGACTCAGTGAGACGCTACAGACTCAGTGAGACACTACAGACTCAGTGAGACACTACGGACTCAGTGAGACACTACACCTGTGGCAGCTGCAAAAGAAGACATGGCTTTAATAGGGTCGTGCACAAATGTGACGCACCTCTTTCTGCATACAGAAATAAACCATGTTTTGAACTTTTGAAGTGGAAAAACACTGAGGTGGCATGGGCCGGTCAGTCAGGGGGATTTATTGCTCTCAGCGCCTATCGATTCCGCGCTCGCCCCTCTCTGTTCCTCACATCTATATGTATCGGTTACCATGTGCTCTGGTGCCGGTTGCCATTTGGATGCTGGGCGTCCGTGTGGGCACAGATCGTTTCCCCTCGGCGCTCTCTCTGGGGCTCTGGGGCTTCAGAAGGGAACCGCATTCATTTTTAACCCCAGCTTCCTGAAGCTCAGGTCGGCTCAGGCTCTGGCCTGCGATAGGGGGGAGGCGCTGACATTACCAGCTGATTTATAATGCATGGGAGCGTGGGCGAACATGTCCCTCTCCCTCTGCGGTCCCAGCGCTCTGGGGTCCAGTCACACGCCAGAGTCACATGGTCACGACTCCAGTGCCGTGAGGAAGGGTTTGCTTTGTATGAGAGCGTTACATTATTCTGTTCCGCTTGTAGCTAATTTTGCCATATTTTTCCAGAGTATCCTTTGTTGTTGTCTTTGGGTGGTAAAAACACTCAAAACGCTTAAATTCATTACCTGAAGTAGCGAAATCAAATCCCTGTAATGCTATAATGTGGAGGCTCCTTAGGGTGGATTTTTTTGTTCCTGGTTCTAAGAGTTGTTTCTCTGCTTGGTCGCAAACTGTGGGCCGAGAGATTTACGTTTGCTGTTTGTGATCAGGGATTATAGTTAAGGGACAACACGAGTGCACAGCGCCTCTCTGTGTACGCCTCTCTTATGTTATTACTATGTGTTATTTGCAACAAACAGGAAATGATGTCAGCGCAGTGAAGGTCAGGGGTGAGGAGGCTTATTTAATTTAATTTTGGCGGTTGTCCCTCCTGCTCCTCCGTCTGTGAATACCGCACACAGAACTACGCTCCCTGTCTCCCCTGAACAAGCAGATTAGATAGTTTCCCTTTTCGATACACAAGAGAGCGGAACCGCTGCTACGTTTGCATTTGATTAACGCCGATGCAAAAACACATTTTCTCTCTCTCTATCTTGTTTTTTCCCCCACTCTTCTCTGAAAACTATTATCTCCTGCTCAGCTTTCTAAGAGGGGAAACGCAGGCGCAGCCACTGAATGGTCCCATGATGCATTTCAGCTCCTAACGCTGAAATATTAATCTTTCCATGAATCACCTAAGCAGAGATGGAAGATAAAGTGCAATTTACGCTGGATTTCATGACACAACTGGTGCCTCTCGTTAAAACCTGACGCGCCTTATTGGTGATGCAAGAAATCAAATGGGTCTGAATGACACGGGCAAAATATCAGCCTAGCGACAATGGCAGACAATTTAGCTCGGCCTCGGTTTGTAGAAGGGGGGCAGGGATGCTTAAGTCACTCTCGTTGACACGTCAACTAACGCATCCATCTTCTCAAATGCTTTACTCCTCACGCCTGCAAACGCTGGCTTCCTGTCGTCTTTTCTCCCTGGGTGACTGCGCAGCTTCGTACGCATCACTTTCTCCCGACTTTCCACATCGCCACCTTTTCTGTGGGCTTCTACATCTTCACCCTCTCTCCTACTAAATAGTATTATCACTCTAGCTGTGGCCGTGTGATCATCACATGGGCAGATATTGTCCAATTTATCGGAATGGGAGTATTCATTTTCAAAGATACAACTGTCCTGCCCAAGGTCTGAGCTAGTGATCCCTTCTCCGTGTTTGCCTCTATGGGAGAGCAGTACTGAACTAGTGATCCCTTCTCCGTGTTTGCCTCTATGGGAGAGCAGTACTGAACTAGTGATCCCTTCTCCGTGTTTGCCTCGATGGGAGAGCAGTACTGAACTAGTGATCCCTTCTCCGTGTTTGCCTCTATGGGAGAGCAGTACTGAACTAGTGATCCCTTCTCCGTGTTTGCCTCGATGGGAGAGCAGTACTGAACTAGTGATCCCTTCTCCGTGTTTGCCTCTATGGGAGAGCAGTACTGAACTAGTGATCCCTTCTCCGTGTTTGCCTCTATGGGAGAGCAGTACTGAGCTAGCGATCCCTTCTCCGTGTTTGCCTCTATGGGAGAGCAGTACTGAACTAGTGATCCCTTCTCCGTGTTTGCCTCTATGGGAGAGCAGTACTGAACTAGTGATCCCTTCTCCGTGTTTGCCTCGATGGGAGAGCAGTACTGAACTAGTGATCCCTTCTCCGTGTTTGCCTCTATGGGAGAGCAGTACTGAACTAGTGATCCCTTCTCCGTGTTTGCCTCTATGGGAGAGCAGTACTGAACTAGTGATCCCTTCTCCGTGTTTGCCTCTATGGGAGAGCAGTACTGAACTAGTGATCCCTTCTCCGTGTTTGCCTCGATGGGAGAGCAGTACTGAACTAGTGATCCCTTCTCCGTGTTTGCCTCTATGGGAGAGCAGTACTGAACTAGTGATCCCTTCTCCGTGTTTGCCTCTATGGGAGAGCAGTACTGAACTAGTGATCCCTTCTCCGTGTTTGCCTCTATGGGAGAGCAGTACTGAACTAGTGATCCCTTCTCCGTGTTTGCCTCGATGGGAGAGCAGTACTGAACTAGTGATCCCTTCTCCGTGTTTGCCTCGATGGGAGAGCAGTACTGAACTAGTGATCCCTTCTCCGTGTTTGCCTCTATGGGAGAGCAGTACTGAACTAGTGATCCCTTCTCCGTGTTTGCCTCTATGGGAGAGCAGTACTGAACTAGTGATCCCTTCTCCGTGTTTGCCTCTATGGGAGAGCAGTACTGAACTAGTGATCCCTTCTCCGTGTTTGCCTCTATGGGAGAGCAGTAGAATCGACTGCCCTTCACAAGCCCCACCCCCTTTGAGTCCTCCACGGACACGGCCGTGCTTGTGAGCAGACGAGTGCTGCATTGTCCTATCTGCCCTCCGCCTTCACTGCAATGGGAGCCAAGCAAGCAGCCAGCCCTACCCTTACCTGTCCCACAATGCACCAGTTTGGAATGGTGCTATTCCAGCTGGTGCTATATCTACATCCAGGTGTTCTTGGTGTTTGGGGAGCAAAACCAAAAAGATTGGTGTTTTAACAACAAGGAAAGTGTAATCTATCATTTCGTTTTTTGTTTTTCAAAATCCAGTTTTTCGGATTCACTTAGTTGGCCAATTAAAATGAATGGAAATTGCTGGCAGCTGTTCTTATGAATATCATGAATTACTGCACAGGGGCAAGGGTGGAACGGGCTTATTGTTATTGTACCGCACTGCTCAAAACACCTCGCGGTTATATTCGGCTCGGGGGGTCGACTCTGTGTGAGCGGAGAAACTGAGAACATTTACCTCACTAAATTTGTAAAAACACCTCCTGTTCTGTATTAGTCTGCATTTCAAGGTTATCCTGTCTGTGGTCTTATCCTTACTGTTGTTATTATTGGGCTTTAAAATAGAATTGAAGGTTGAGTGTTGCCTTCCCTGGGGAAAGAAAAAAGTAGAGAGACAGAGAGTTGAGGGTGTCTGTATTTGGGAGAGACTCTTTAGTAGGAAAACATCATGTGACCGGCCGTCTGCGCGTTGGGTCCAGGTTTTACATTCCGGCTTGTTAAGAGGCGGTATGCCGCGCCTCCCCCCCCCCCCCGGCTCCTCGTTAATGAGTTTGCATGCTCCTGTGCCATTTTCACAGGGATTATCTCATCGGGGGCGTTCTCCGTTTAGGGATTTCAATATTCATTAAGCGCATGTGTAGAATTTACTGCCGTCTTTATAAGCAGCGGCCTTTTGTGTCCTCGTGGGGATGACTTGAGACAATTTCCAGAGTCTTCCTGGAGCTTTACTGCTGGCTAGAGTTTGTGTGTCTGTCACATGACACCGGATTGTCACATGGTACGTCTCTACGAATGCCGCAGCGGTAATTGCATTGAAGGGTCGGCCCAGGTCAGCCAGGGTGAGCGCAACGTGATCCCCCCCCCCCAAGCCCTGGTGCTCCTCTCACACATTCGTTGGTAGCCGAAGGTCAGTTTTATCTCAGCTGCCTCGGATAAGCTATGGGGACTGAGGCCTCGTGTCCCCGCCAGTGAGCTTGACCCGGACCACAGAAAACTAAACTTAAACAATTATTTTTGGGCTGTATAATTGGGGAACTGTTTCATTCAAGAGGTGTGTGTCTTCAGTATTAGAAAAGGTCACAGTTTGAGCTAGATCACACACTAAAACTGTGCCTGTACACACACACACACACACACACACACACACATGCTATGATACTAAGATTTGTTCTTGTACATATACAAACAGGATTTATCTCCGCACTGTTTTAAGGGACAGATACACACAAAATGTAAATGAATAGAGTGTGCCTGTGTGTGTGTTTGTGTGCATGTTTGCTTGGTTCAAACCATCTGTCTGTTCGGTCTGTTGACGGTACATATTGCGATGAGCAGAAGACCAGGATGTAAACTGCACTATGTTGCCATTGGTGACGCGGCATTGTGAACACAACTCTGTGTACTTCCAGAAGGGGAGTGAAGGGGCTCCACCAGGTTACTAAGACACCGTCTTAACCTCACACTCGTAGTTTTATTAGAGGCCGAGTGTTCTCCCGTCGGTGCGCCCGCTGGTTTCGGCTTTCCTGTTTGGAGCAGCGCTGTATTAATAGGTGCCGATCAGGGGAGCTGGTGGAAGGGGGTTCTCGTAATTCATTCCCGTCTCTGTGGATCTTTTTATAGCGGCCCACTGCTGCTCTGCCAGGCACCAAACAGATTCACTACAGCTTTTATTTCCATTTGAAATAGGAGCAATTCCCCTGCAATTGTCAGAGTGACCACATGCTACGCACAACCGCTTTATGTGACAGTACAATATGTCCTCTCACGTCTGCTAATATTTGAGACATAATCAGATTTTAACGGATTGCTAAAGCCGTGGCTACGCTTGTTTGTTATGGGTCTGAAACTTGAGTTCGTAATGAAATGAATGATGCTTTTCTCCAAACTTTGTGAATGTAAAAATAAAGGCTGTTAAATTCCCATCTTCCTCTAAATCACATGCTCTCAGCTGCCAGGGAATTTACAATGCGCAAATATTCCAATCGCATATCTTGCATTACAGATGCACAGTACTCAGATATGGCAAGAACTATGGCTGTGCATTATGGATTGATAGTGGATATCAATTTAAAATAATAATAATAAATAAGTAGTAACTGTAACCTTTTGAATTATGTAATATAATCTATTTCTCGGATGCAATTTCCTCTGTCATATGTTTTTGTGTTCTTATTTTTGGAATATGTTTGACTTGAGCTTCATAATGCCCATCACTGAGGCCTGTGTTTGTGGTAAAAGAGTGCACTCCAGTGGTCTGGCAGCAGTGGGAGGGTGGAGAGGGGGGGATGTGGGGGGAGTTAAAGGCCACGGAAATATTTGTAGAATGTCCTTTTGCCCTGAGAAAATCAGGAGTGAGTATGGGACTGCACTTTAAAAGCTGGAATATGGCTGAAAGACTTGTGTAACGAGGCCAAGGTGATAAATGACAGCAGATAAGTAGCACACGCACACTCACACAACATTATACCCACACACACACACAACATCATACACGCACACACACACACACACAACATCACACATGCACACACACACACACACACACACACAACATCATACACACACACACAACATCATACACGCACACAAACACACACAACATCATACACGCACACACACACACACACACACACACACAACATCATACACGCACACACACACACAACATCATACACGCACACACACAACATTATACCCACACATATACACACAACATCATACACGCACACACACACACACACACACACACACACACAACATCATACATGCACACACACACAACATTATACCCACACACACACACACAACATCATACACACACACACACAACATCATACACGCACACACACACACACACACACACACAACATCATACACGCACACACACACAACATTATACCCACGCACACACACACACAACATCATACACGCACACGCACACACACACACACACACAACATCATACACGCACACACACACACACGCACACAACATCATACATGCACACACACACACACACAAACAACATCATACACACACACAAAAGCACACACAACATCATACATACACACACACAACTTCATACATGCACACACACACAACATCATACACACACACAACATCATATACACACACAAGCACACACAACATCATATACACACACAAGCACACACAACATCATACACGCACACACACACAACATCATACACACACACAAGCACACACAACATTATACACACACACACAACATCATATACACACAC
This sequence comes from Ilyophis sp. 1 JC-2022, assembly GCA_022702515.1. NCBI lineage: Eukaryota > Metazoa > Chordata > Actinopteri > Anguilliformes > Synaphobranchidae > Ilyophis > Ilyophis sp. 1 JC-2022. The sequence goes on from CM040402.1 coordinate 112,185,145, forward strand.
ACAAGCACACACAACATTATACATACACAACACAACATCATACACACACAACATCATATACACACACAAGCACACACAACATTATACACACAACATCATACACATACACACAAGCACACATAACATCATACACACACACATAAGCACACACAACATCATACACGCACACACACAACATCATACACACACAAGCACACACAACATCATACACACACAAAATCATACACACACACAAGCACACACAACATCATACACACACAAGCACACACAACATCATACACACACACAAACACACACAAGCACACACAACATCACACACAGACACACACAACATTATACATACACACACAACATCATACACACACACAAGCACATGTAACAGCATACACACACACACATATACACAAAAACACACACGTTGTACACTCTTTTACTGACATACTCTCACAAATTATTTTGAACACACACACACAAAGGAAATGTGAATATTTAAAAAGAGATTCTTTCTATTGCACATAGAGATAAAACTGATATTAATCCATGTGTGTGTATGTAATTAAACATGTATACATGTTTGCACAGAAAACAAAGGCGAGGCCAACATGACACATTGCTCTGGGTATTACAGTTTTATACGATTGCTTTGATTCATTTTGCACAACAGAGTTTCAATGTGCAAAACTCTTAACACAGAATGCTATACTGCTCATTTTGGGTTCAAAATGTAATATAGCATGCAAAATAAAAAGACCTGTGTCAAATCAGAGAACATTATATGCAAAATGTTTATCATAGCACCAGAACATTGGATATGTTCATCGTTGAAGTTTAATTATTGACGCATTTCCAAATACAACGGCCATTATCAAATAATGCTGTCAAACACAAAATAATTGCCATCAAAAAAGACTATGCAAGGGTCATTTCCTCATAAGTACTTGAAATGATGTACCGCAAGCATCCCTTGTGATAGATTGCTGTGTATATATATATATATATATATATATATATATATATATATAGCTTGTGTTTTTATGGAAGACAAACTAAATATTAGATTACAGTAGGTGACTGTATATGAAGTTTAATCATTGAAAACAAATCTTACAGTAATGCAATAAACTCAACTGTATTTTACAGTAAAAGCAAAAACAACAGTAACAGCAAAAACAGTAAAAGCAAAAGCAGTTACAATAACAAAAAACTTTACAGTAAAAAAATAAATAAAAATGCATTTCAGTGCTTAAGCAGCATCTTGCCTCTCTGCTGCATTTGGCCACAGCATTTCATCTACGTCGCATCTGATGTCTTCATTTGCAAGGCAGCGTTGGTAAAATCTTCGGGAGTGTCTTATCCACCCCTGGCACTGCTGGGCTGTAATGTCATCGCACGCCTCATCCATGGCCTGAAAGAATGTCGCCTGCTCATACGGACGCCGATCATACACCTTCCACCTCCAGGCCGAGAAAAACTCCTCTATGGGGTTTAGAAAGGGGGAGTAAGGTGGAAGGAATTGTGATCGGAACTCTGGATGGGCTGTAAACCAGTCTCGCACAGCCAATGCACGATGGAAGCTTACATTGTCCCAGACAATGATGAACACCATCAGAGGGTTGTATACCCCCAGCAGAGGGTCACGAGCCTCAACTCCATTGCGGGAAATGACAGCACACATTGAGATGTCGGCTCCACGCTGTGGCATTTTATGTAGTGGTGAAGAGATTATCAGTTGTGTTGCAATGCTTCTCACCTGGGCAAGGTTGTTGGAAGTACTGAGACATGAGTACAAACACATGTTGAATTGATTTAGTGATCTGCATTTGTATTAACAGTTTTGCACTTTGTATGTCAGCATAGGATATAGTGTCTTAAGGTAAGAATTCTGCAAGTCAGTTTAGCACTTTGCGTTAACAGTTTTACACTTTGTATGTCAGCATAGGATGTAGTGTCTTAGAGTACGAATTTTGAAAGTCAGTTTGGCACTTTGCATTTTGAGTTTTGCACATTGAAACTCTGCTGTGCAAAATGAATCAAAGCAATCGTATAAAACTGTAATAGAATCCAGAGCGGCATTGAAAAGTATGTTTATGTGCACGTCTATAGAAAGCCCTCAGAGCTGTTTCCACCCACATATTATAAAGATTATATATCTGTGCAGATGCATAAAGACGTCATAATGGTGCTTGTTCTTCTGTGTGTCAGAGAGGACAGTGATTTGTTTACAGAAGGGAGCAGTGGTTCGCAATCACCTTTTCTATGATGTCATGGGTTCCAATCAGAATTATTTACCACAACAGTTCTCCCTAAAACCAGAAATGTGGTTTGGACTCTGATTGGACTGTGCTTTGCCTGTATTTTGATTATAGATTTTTTAACATTTCAGCATCCTGTTCAGCGTCTCTTTTTTAGTGTGAAGAGCGCGATATAAAAAATAAAAGTGATTAATTGGCTGACTGATTGAGCTGTAAAATAGGGCCAAAAGTGGGTGAAAGAAGAGGCGAAGGTGAATGAGTGTGCACTCTTCTGTAAGCACCCTGCCCTCCCCTGTCTGTCTGACAGTCACTCCATCGCTCTAATAACCCCCCCAATAACAGAGAGGAGGCTGTGGCGCTGCACAGCCAGTCCATTTGAAAGGAAATTAATACCCACGATGCAGTGCTCCAGTCTCCCTGCTGCTGGCGTATGGCTTTTCTGACACATTGCACATGCGCTTGGTGTATAAAGCAGCCTGGAGTCTCACAGCGAGCTGCCCAATAGACACACACACACACACACACCATCACTGTCACTGTGGGGATTGGCAGTGCCCCCCCTATCCCTGCCTCCTGGATAAGTGGGATAAGCTCTCAGGTAGATTACCTTCAGTAGTGGTACCGGCTGCAATGATCAGGATCACTATCGATTGGTCACCTTCGATAAGAATCTGCGTGGCTCTTCCCATCACCCCTGCCTGAATGGCTCCACACCAGATACCTCTACCCCTCATTCACTGTCTGTTTCTGTCCCGAGCTTAGCCACTGCTTCTTTGGGGGTTTAGATACAAATACATAAAGAAAAGTAATAACACAACCTTTACTTTCACACTCCATAGTGTTTGATAGGACAGTACTGTGAGGGAGCTTTACCCCCCATAGAGAAGACAAACAGAGTGATAAGAACAGACTCTCGGGCGGCACTGATGGGAATGAGAAGGTTAACACAGTGACCAGAGCTATCATGAGCTCAGCGTCAACGTCAGCTCTTTATTTTCCGCGTTGCAAAAGTGACATTCATTTCCACTCGCTGTCACAGGAGAGTGGTTGTCAAGGTAACACCATTGTGATGTCATCTGAGAGGGACTGGATGAGGAGGGAGCAGGATTCAGATCTGGGGGGCGGGGATCTGCACGTTGTTGTTACGGAGGACGCGTTGATGCGCGCGTGTGCCTTTATATTCCAGCGAGACGTCCCTCTGTGTAGAGGAGACTGCTGATGGGGTCGCTGCGTCCCTGTCCGTACTCCTGCTTATTGGATCTGCCGCCCTGTGTGAATGGATGTGCTGGCAGCCCCCAGGGCCCCGCTCCGTCGATTGGATTAGAGCAGGCGGTAGCTTCCGTGAGCGCGGAGCGGTAGGGGTGACTGTACTTTGTCTCACAGGCAGCTCTCCGCTCATCTCTCCACGGGGTGAATCCAGCTTTTGAAGGCTGTGTGTGACTGTGTGTGTAGAGATAGAACTGAGCTGCGTTCAGGTCCAGTGTTTCTGATTGGTCTGTAGGTCAGAAAGTTGCATTAACCTGTGATCGAGCAGAGTACCAACTTTTTGTACCAGCCTTGTGTTTGGACCGTTGTCGTGTACAGGTTGTGAAATTGATCTGTATGAAGCTACACTGCCAAAACCAAAAATCTCAACAAGTATTTTAGAGTTATATTTAGACTCAAATGTTTACTTCTACTACTTTTCTTTTTGCTAAACAAGACACATATTGCCACTGCAGTGAGACAGTTTGACTCATTTGAAGATTTGCCAATGGGGTATGAAAATTTCACTTGTCAAGCAAACCGTAAGTTTAAAAAAATCACAGCAGTCATGATGTGTCACAATCCAACAGAGACCATGAACCCCCGGTTCAGTCGAGTGTTTAAGACAGGTTGCTTCTCTTCTTGCCACCTAGTGTGACTTTAAATAGCCAAAGATAAAAAGTGCTGAGAATTTAACTTTGGACTGACACGCAGTGAGCCTCCAGTGTAGAGCAGCTGGTAGTACCTGACACAAGTCACAGGTACTAAAACATCAGATCTCTGGCAGTCTCTCTGCCGTCAGTACCATGCAAAAGCACTCAGCAGTCCCCGTGGGGGCCAAACAGGAATGCAAAGTCTTTAGCAATTAGCAGCGATCGATCGGGAGAACGGCACGGAGAGTGGCAGGCATTGGGCTAAAAACAGCTGGCCTACGACCTTCTCCGGGCGTCCTCGTCTGACCTGCCCCTGTCACCGAGCCAATCGCTGCAGGCACGCGCGGGGGGGGGGGGGGGGGGGGGGGGGGGGGGGGGGGGGGGGGGCCTGAGCAGGAATGCATCATGGGACGGTTATAGTGGTGGTTTGTGTCACTGTCCGAGCCCAGCGGGCGTGGCATTGTGGCAGATGCAGCTATAGTGGGCGCATTGTTCTCTGAGAGGAGAAGTGTCGTGTGCGCGTGGCAGCACAGCTTTGTGCTCCCTCCAGTGTGATTACGCCAGAATCAGCCCATCGCACTAATGTGCTCTATATTCACTGGGGGAAAGGAGGAGACGGTTTTGTGCAAGTGGGGTAGAAATGTGCAGGGAGGAGTGAAGACAGGGAGACAATGATCATGTTCTGTCACCGACCCCACGTTATTATACCCCCACAGCACGGGGCTCAGTGTGTGGATACAATCCTCTCCGTTTCCCAGATGGTGGAGTGCACCTGAGAGAAATATGGAGGCCAGCATGTGGCATCATGTGTAGTTCAGAGTGCTTTCTCTCTCTCTGTGACACTCTCCCTCTCGTTGTCTCTCTCCCTGTCTCTCTCTCTCTTTCTCTCTTTCTCTATGACACTCTCTCTCTCTCTTTCTATCTATCTCTGAGATAAAACAATGTTTTAGCTATGAAGAGGTTATTTTTGTACACTTTGTATTGTAAGCTAAGTTCAGCCTCTCTTTAATGTGATAGAGGTCAATGACCTTTATGTTCAATCTATCTGCTAATTTGACTCAGGCATGGTCTGCTGGAGCTATAGACTCCCCCTTCCTGCTTGTAATTTCTGCATGTTCACCAATAATGGTTGGTTTTAATCTCCTTTCTGTTCCCAGGGCCGCTGTTCCAGAGAGAACTGTAAGTACCTGCACCCCCCTCCGCACTTGAAGACTCAGCTGGAGATCAATGGCAGGAATAACCTGATCCAGCAGAAGAACATGGCCATGCTGGCACAGCAGATGCAGCTGGCCAACGCCATGATGCCTGGGACACAACTGCAACCAATGGTTAGTAGCTGTACTGCGCACTTACATCGCCTCCTCAAACGGCCCACTCCATAAATTTCCTCCTCCCCCACAACATGCTCCCCACTTCCCACAGAACAAGACAATACACCTCCCACTCTGTATGTCCAGCCAAGCCGTGCCTTTATCTCACCTGCAATGCCCCCTTATAACCCCCCACATGCCTCTACTGCTCAACCACCTCAAACTAAGTTACATGGTCTACCTCAACCGCCTCAAATCAAGTCACAGTCTACCTCAACCACCTCACACCAAGCCACATAGTCTACCTCAACCACCTCACACTAAGTCACAGTCTACCTCAACCACCTCACACCAAGCCTCATAGTCTACCTCAACCACCTCAAACCAAGTCACAGTCTACCTCAACCACCTCACACCAAGCCACATAGTCTACCTCAACCACCTCAAACCAAGTCACATGGTCTACCTCCACCACCTCACACCAAGTCACAGTCTACCTCAACCACCTCGCACCAAGCCTCATAGTCTACCTCAACCACCTCACACCAAGCCTCATAGTCTACCTCAACCACCTCAAACCAAGTCACAGTCTACCTCAACCACCTCACACCAAGCCACATAGTCTACCTCAACCACCTCAAACAAACTCACTTGGGCTGTCTCCGAATCAGAGCCCCATCTACTGCGCCCCGTCTCCTGCGTACAGTGCACTGGCCGAAGTGTGCTGTTTAATGCGCACTGTTTAGCACGTGACGTGCAGTACACAAAAAATATCCGCCATACTATTTTCCAACCGTACTGTGAAAGTGTCCCACCCTCGCCACCCATGTCATGTTTTGTTTTTGTTGTATTTGAGGACAAACGTCAGCAAAAACAAAGCTGCACATCATATTTATGCAACCAAAATTTTTGTGTACTTCTTGAAGTGACTTCTCTCTCTCAGAACGCAGGTCTCTCTCTCAGAACGCACGTCTCTCTCTCAGAACCCACTTCTCTCTCTCAGAACGCACGTCTCTCTCTCAGAACGCACGTCTCTCTCTCAGAACCCACTTCTCTCTCTCAGAACGCACGTCTCTCTCTCAGAACGCACGTCTCTCTCTCAGAACGCACGTCTCTCTCTCAGAATGCACTTCTCTCTCTCAGAACCCACGTCTCTCTCTCAGAACCCACTAATCTCTCTCAGAACCCACTTCTCTCTCTCAGAACGCACGTCTCTCTCTCAGAATGCACTTCTCTCTCTCAGAACCCACGTCTCTCTCTCAGAACCCACTTATCTCTCTCAGAACCCACTTCTCTCTCTCAGAACCCACTTATCTCTCTCAGAACACACTTCTCTCTCTCAGAATGCACTTCTCTCTCTCAGAACACACTTCTCTCTCTCAGAACGCACGTCTCTCTCTCAGAACCCACTTCTCTCTCTCAGAACCCACTTCTCTCTCTCAGTAGACTTGGAGAAAACTTTGCACAGTCTAGTTCAGAGTCAGTTTTTATGCAACAACTCTCAAGGCCCTTATTTAAAAAAAAAGAGATTTAATATGAATATTATAGAAGAGCATTGTTTAATAAATGACAGTCATAAAACTACTGTACTATAAAGAAAGAGGGCCCGGTTTCATTTTAATGCAATAAAAGAGGTGCGGATTTAAATGAAGACTATAATGCATTCGCAGATTAGATTCCTGACAGGAGCTTTGTAGCTGTTCCAGCAACAGCAGTTTCTCTTTCGCTTGCTTGCGGCTGCGATAGCCACACTGTACTGATTAGCCATGTCCAATTTAATAAAACTCTTATCCTCTATAATACCTTTATACGAGCATGGCAAAAGAGGGCTTTAACCTCTTTATACAATCAATGGCGGTGAATGGCAATGCTCTCTGACCACAGCTTAAACATCAGGAGGGGCAGTGAACCGTTGCCCAACTGCACATCCTCAAACAAAAGCACAGTGGCAGGCTGTGCTCTGTGTGACATTAAAAAACCAAAAGATTTGTCCTTGATACATGCAAGGGTGATTGCTTTTTGTCACTTAGCCCAAAAAGGAGGGCATTGATTTAGTTCTGAGGGTTTTTTTTTCATTCTCCTTTTTTTATCAGTCACGGGGAAAAGAGGCACTGTAGATTGCGGAGGGCGGAGGGCAGTCTCAGGTCTTATCTCCAGGCTCAGTCAGGGAGGCAGAACCGTTAAATCTGTTGAGGAGATGAGACGGCCATTAAAGTAGACTACAGTGTGAAACAGAGTGAAACTTCATATGACGGCAGTCCTACCTGAGAATGAGTGAGTGAGTGAGTGAGTGAGTGAGTGAGTGAGTGAAAAACATAGTGAGAGAGATGTGCCGGAGGGAGAAATAGTTAGAGCAGAGTGACGAAGGAAGTAATTTTTCTCCATCGTAAACCTGGAAACTCTTTTTAATTTCATGCATGATGTGCTACTGAAGGTGATCTAATTAGAGCACATTCATTTCTGTGCCTCCAATAGGATCTCAGGGATTAACACTGTTAATTGTGAGCCACTCATTGGTGGTTAAAATAGGACCTTGCCACACTACACCTTCATTAATATCGATTGTCACTTTTCCCCACTTTCCCATTTTTCTCTTCAGAAGGAATCTCCAAAACATAAAGTGTTTTAAAATGGCCACTCACGTGTAGTCATTTCAGAGTGGCCTCTGCTCTCTCTCTCTCTCTTTCTCTCACGCTCTCTCGCTCTCTCGCTCTCTCTCGCTCTCTCTCGCTCTCTCGCTCTCTCGCTCTCTCGCTCTCTCGCTCTCTCGCTCTCTCTCGCTCTCTCGCTCTCTCTCGCTCTCTTGCTCTCTCATCATTAGTGTCTCACTTGGTCTCTGGTACTTTGTCCCAAATTTCCATTTTAAAAGATGTCACGAGTACACACGGCTAATTAATAGGCAAATTTGCAGCAAGCGTCAGGCAGTGAGGCGGCGGGCCCAGACGGACCTGAGAAGTGGAGGCTGTGAATGTAAATTACATTTCTCTCCTCTGTGCTTCTCTATTGAGTCACTGTTTCCCCTGATCAGATAATAACGACAGGCTTTTATTGGAAAAAGGAGGTGCCGCTACTGCGGCAAGCAAAACCCGCCTTTGCACTTAAGAATCACCCATAGAATCCACGGTAGAGACGAGCCCGCTCTTCGCCCTAGAAAACCCGAAGCATTAAATAATTTACTATCTCGCAACAACTCAGAAATGAGCAGTAGACGAAGTACCACATAGAAAGTACATATTTTTGAAAGAATATGGGATATACAGTACGTGTACCGTAAATCCCACAGCATAACGTCTCTCTGCTGGTTCTCGTGGGAATCGATGTGCTGCTCCTCATGGTCATTATTACCTTCTCATGGCTCTGGGAAGTACCTTCTGGTGGTTCCCCTGAGCAGACAGAATTTAAGTGTGATTATTTAATCATAGACTGCAGACGCCAAACTTCAGTAAACACCCCTAAAGAACAGGCTTTCACCCAGAACACACCCTGGGTTGAGAGACTCGAGATGGGGGAGAAGACTCGCAGTCACACACAGACACACACAATTGCGGTACATAGTTGGAGGGTGGCTAGAGGGTGCACAGCGTAAGCGTATCAGGATGCCTTTGCACACTGACAACACAGAATCTCAATCACTTGATCGATGGATTCACACTCAAGCAGGAGTTTGAGGAAGGGTTGTAAGAGTCGGCAACACTTGAAGGTATAGCTTCCAGCATATCTCTGACCTCTGACCTCTGACTCCATCTTGTTTTTGTGTCACCGTTAGCCCATGTTCTCCATCGCCCCGAGCCTCGCCACCACCGCGTTTAACCCTTACCTGGGCCCGGTGTCGCCCGGCCTCATGCAGGCCGAGATCCTGCCCAGCGCCCCCATGCTCATGACCGGCAACCCCAACATGCCTGTCCCTGCTGCCGCCGCAGCCGCCGCACAGAAGCTAATGAGGACAGACCGGCTGGAGGTGAGACACACCACCACAATCCCACAATTCAACACTCCTCCAACTACTTCCATTTTCTCCTCTGGGCTTTCCACTCAGGTGACATAATGTGGAGGCGAAATCATGCACACACAAACATGTAATACTATAGGCATGCTGACACAGGTACCGACACACACACACACACACACACACACACACAAACATGTAATACTATAGGCATGCTGACACAGGTACCGACACACACACACACACACACACACACACACACACACACACAAACATGTAATACTATAGGCATGCTGACACAGGTACCGACACACACACACACACACACACAAACATGTAATACTATAGGCATGCTGACACAGGTACCGACACACACACACACACACACACACACACACACACACACACAAACATGTAATACTATAGGCATGCTGACACAGGTACCGACACACACACACACACACACACACACAAACATGTAATACTATAGGCATGCTGACACAGGTACCGACACACACACACACACAAACATGTAATACTATAGGCATGCTGACACAGGTACCGACACACACACACACACACACACATGTAATACTATAGGCATGCTGACACAGGTACCGACACACACACACACACACAAACAAGCATGTAATACTATAGGCATGCTGACACAGGTACCGACACACACACACACACACACACACACAAACATGCAATACTATAGGCATGCTGACACAGGTACCGACACACACACACACACACACACACACAAACATGCAATACTATAGGCATGCTGACACAGGTACCGACACACACACACACACACACACACAAACATGTAATACTATAGGCATGCTGACACAGGTACCGACACACACACACACACACACACAAACATGTAATACTATAGGCATGCTGACACAGGTACCGACACACACACACACACACAAACATGTAATACTATAGGCATGCTGACACAGGTACCGACACACACACACACACACAAACATGTAATACTATAGGCATGCTGACACAGGTACCGACACACACACACACATACATATATGTACACACAGACGCACATGCAAATACACAACTCTGTACACACACATGCACAATTAAAGGAGCGATGTATGAGCTCTGAGTCTGGATTTCCTCATGTCTCATTCAAAGAGTATCGCTAATGATTCTGTGCTCTCGCCATTGTATACATGCAATGCCTCTGAAACGGCCTGCTTAACTCATGCTCGTTGTATACATGCAATGCCTCTGAAACGGCCTGCTTAACTCATGCTCGTTGTATACATGCAATGCCTCTGAAACGGCCTGCTTAACTCATGCTCGTTGTATACATGCAATGCCTCTGAAACGGCCTGCTTAACTCATGCTCGTTGTATACATGCAATGCCTCTGAAACGGCCTGCTTAACTCATGCTCGTTGACAACACCCTTGTCTAAATACTTCAATGTACACGTCTTTGACACACATTATATTATCTATGTAACACATTATATCATTGCTACATTTGTTTGCACTTACATGGCTATCATTATTTAGCCTTTAACATGTGAGGGATACTGAACAGCACCAAGCCTGTCAGAGAGATGTCTTTATTCATACTGTGATCAGTCAGTGCAGGAGACAGGACAGCAACAGCATCAGCAGCAATGGCACAGTCTCTAGTCTGAACATCTAAGCAAACCGGCAATCTATCTTTGTACAGGTTAGAGGTTTGTTTTCTTTGTCTATCTGGGGATTTGCTGGATTTGTTTTTTAAGCTAAATGGCCCACAGTTAAGGTCACTTGCAGCTGAACTCGTCTGACAGATGTCTCCAGACAGAGCTTCCATCAAAACAACATCCAGGTTGTTGTTCTATTGGAGCCAGGTCACATATACTGCACAGTGCCCTCCACAATTATTGGCACCCCTGATAAAGATGAAAAAAAGTTAGATTAAAAAGATTAAAAAGAGTTATAAAAAATTCACCGTTTGGTGAATTAGCTTAATCTCACACTGAAAAAATGAAAAAAATCCAACCTTTATTTGAAGTAAATTTATTCAGAGAAAAAAAAAATCCCTCATCAAGAAATAAATATTTTTAACAAAACCATGTGTGCCACAATTATTGGCACCCCTTCATTTAATACTTTGTACAACCTCCCTTTGCCAATAAAACAGCACTGGGTCTTCTCCCGTAACATCTAATAAGGTTGAAAAATACAAAACAAGGAATCTGAGACCATTCCTTATTACAGAATCTCTCCAGATCATCCAGAGTCTTAGGTCCTCTCTCGTGCACTCTCCTCTTCAGCTCAGCCCACAGGTTTTCGATGGTGTTTAGGTCAGGGGACTGAGATGGCCATGGCAGAAGCTTGATTTTGTGTTCAGTTAACCATTTTTGTGTTGATTTGCACGTATGTTTTGGATCATTGTCCTGCTGAAAGATCCAACGATGACCCAATTTAGTTTCCTGGCAGAGGCAGCCAGATTCAGATTTAAAATGTTCTGGTATTTCATGGAGTTCATGATGCCATGTACCCTAACAAGGTTCCCAGGGCCTTTTGAGGAAAAACATCCCCACAAAATCACGGAACCTCCACCATACTTAACAGTGGGGATCAGGTTATTTTCGGTATAGCCGTCCTTCTTTTTACGCCAAACCCACCTTGAGTGTCGGTTGCCAAAAAGCTAAATTGTTATTTAATTTGACCATAGAACACGGTTTCAGTCAAAGTTCCAGTAGCATTTAGCAAACTCAATGCACTTGTGGTGAAATTACAAGAAAGGCTATTTTCTGGCATGCCTTTCAAATAATTTGTTGGCATGGAGGAGACGTCTAATGATAGTTTTGGAGAGTTGATGACCCCAAGATGCTACTTTCCTCTGTAATTCTCCAACAGTAATCTTTGTGGGGTTTTTTGTCTCTCTTACCATCCTTTTCACTGTGCGTGGGGGCAAAATAAACTTGGGTCCTCTTCTAGGCAAGATTGTAACAGTTCTAGTTGCTTTTAACTTTTTAAGTATTGCCCTAACGGTAGATATGGTCATTTTCAGGTGAGTAGCTATTTTTTATAGCCATTCCCTGACTTATGAAGCTCAACACACTTTTCCCTCATTTGATTTGTGTGTTCTCTTATCTTTCCCATGCTGATGTATGAATAATGGAATATGGCCTCTGTGTCACCTCATATTTATACCCCAGTGAAACAGAAAGTCATGGATTACTGCTTGAAAGTTCCTAAACACTCTGATCAACTATAAAAAGTAAAATATAAATGGAAAAAATGCTTCAGTTACATTTTGTTCATAAGAATTTATAGGGGTGCCAATAATTGGGGCACATGTGGTTTTGTTAAAAATAATTGTTTCTTGTTGATCTCATTCAGTGTGAGATTAAGCTAATTCACCTTTGTACTCATCTTTACCAGGGTTGCCAATAATTGTGGAGGGCACTGTATATGTCTGGATGCTGGTCTTCAATACAAAAATAATTTACGCCAAAGCAAGTTTCACGGCATTCACTGTTATATAAATGTATTCAATAAGATATTTAGTAAAGCTCATTTAAGATAAAGATATATACTTGCTCAATGGCACACCCACCTGGGGTTTGAACCTGTAAGCCTTAACTACTTTAATGGTCTGTGAGATAATAGCCTTATACTGTGACATCATACAGTCTATAATGCTATCATGTTTAACATTTTGATTGGAAATTTATATGAAAAGGGATAGTGGTTTCCGGGCATGTACTTCTGCCAACAGTTATTCCATGAGTGGCAGGTCGACCTCATGCACGGTACACCTAGGGCAAGGTTCTGATATAATTATTGCAACTGATCCCAGAAGATGGTTTGAAGCTCTAGCCAATGAAATGTGATGAAGTGCAATTATTTTGCAGGGAATGCAGGTGTTGGAATGGCAATGGCAGCAAAGGCTGAGGAACAGTCTCAGGGCTGCCCGTGGTTGTGTGTCACTGTGTGTGGTTGTGTGTCATTTGGAAGTGTGTGGTTGTAAGAGGGTGTATTCAAAATTGTCCCAGTTGAAAAGGGAACACTGCAATTTATTTATTTATTTATTTACCTACTTTTAACTTTTAGTAAATTTTGTATATCTAATTAAAAATAAAATTTAACCTTTCAGTAAAAATTACGAGTAGAAAATGCTAGATAAATTCAGCTATACGTGCGTCAACATTGCTTTAGAAAAAATACAAATGCGTGCGCACACACACACACACACACACACACACACACACACACACTACACACACACTTTCCTTTTTTTATTTTGCTGGCGAACTGCTAAGTAATCAGTGATTACAGAATTTGTATTAAGTACAGTTTTTCTGTACATCTTTGTTCTGTCATGGTGCCTGTAACTTTTTTTCAATTAAATGTATTACTTCTGCAATCCTGTAGCCTGCCAGTGCTATCATTACTGTCAGACTCCAAAAGGAATCTGAGGCAATGGATATTCTTTAATCGTATTCCCATTTTGTGAGAATGAATAACTGCTTACAATAAAAACCACTCTGTGCAAATGATTGAGGTAAGAATGATTAAATCATGTCCTTTCATTTTGTACAATCTTTACCTGCAAAATCTATTAACCTTCTTTTTCTTGATGTTATTTTACTGGGAAAAGATCACGGTTACTCTCCATAGCCATGTAACTGTTGGCACTGTCATTTGATGAAAATAAGGGCTTGCTTGACCATGCAGTTAAATACTTTATGATGTTTATGCAGCATACTATTGCAATTAAAGCACTGTACTGACCATTTTGATGACTTCAGGGAAACACAAAAGTGGTATTATTATGATCCCTCCCATATACAGGGTAACTAAAATCCCCAGTGATTATTATGATCCCTCCCATATACAGGGTAACTAAAACCCCCCAGTGATTATTATGATCCCACCCATATACAGGGTAACTAAAATCCCCAGTGATTATTATGATCCCATCCATATACAGGGTAACTAAAATCCCCAGTGATTATTATGATCCCTCCCAAATACAGGATAACTAATATCCCCAGTGATTATTATGATCCCTACCATGTACAGGGTAACTGAAATCCCCAGTGATTATTATGATCCCTCCCAAATACAGGGTAACTAAAATCCCCTGTGATTATTATGATCCCTCCCATATACAGGGTGACTAAAAGTCTGAGGGCATTAAGCTGGCCAGTATATGAACGGACTCAATTATTTTTTCCCCAGGCAAAGCGTGAGTGAGCATGAAATTAAAATGACAAGTACATAATTTTCACCGTTTTTTTACACCTAAATAAATACATTTCTTGTTAAAAAGAGAAGGAGACCTAGACCAAACAAGCTCTGAATTTTTATTTATTGAAACTTATTACAGCTAAAAGTCACAACATGGTTTATACTTAGCCCTCCTTACCATCACTACCTGCCACTACTTAACCTTACAGGGCTTCTGGCCGTCCCTATAACTCCCCACAAAACCCATAAGCATTATAAAACAGTACAGAGTAGTGAAGATCTTCACAAAGCAGTGTAAAAGGCCTTGTGAAGCAGGTTAAAAGTCGTCTTCAGTCCAAACATATTTATTGTGTCATAAAAAAAAAGAAGAGGGTCTGTAAGATTCCAGCCCGAGCGCAATGCTTTCCAACCACTTTGACAAAACAAAAGGATAGTGAGAATAGACAGATGTAATCTGTCAGATGCTGCTAGACCCCCCTCTCCTGCATACAAACATGCACACGCAAACTTACACACGCAAACATGCACACGCAAACTTACACACGCAAACTTACACACGCAAACATGCACACGCAAACTTACACACGCAAACTTACACACGCAAACATGCACACGCAAACTTACACACGCAAACTTACACACGCAAACTTACACACGCAAACATGCACACGCAAACTTACACACGCAAACTTACACACGCAAACATGCACACGCAAACTTACACACACAAACTTACACACGCAAACTTACACACGCAAACATGCACACGCAAACTTACACACACAAACTTACACACGCAAACTTACACACGCAAACTTACACACGCAAACATGCACACGCAAACATGCACACGCAAACTTACACACGCAAACATGCACACGCAAACTTACGCACGCTTTTCCATGTACGCTGACAAGAGCATGTGCATGCCCAGCAGGTGACATCACTGCTTTTAAATAACAAAACATCGGGCTTCCCGCTACCTCCCGTGAGATTTAGAAACCACAATGGATTACATGTTTTATAGCCTGTGCTTCTGGGCACATGTCTAGTCAACAAGCATTTAGTTAAAATTGTTTAATTTTTCATATGTTTGCTTATTTTTCAATGATGTTTCATAAATAGCACTGGGGTACTTAAGAGCACTGGGGTACTTAAGAGAAAAGGACAGGGCTGGGCATCCCCAGAAGTGTGGTTGTCAAGCAGTTGCTAAGGAAATTAGGTCATGTTATTGATGTAGATGGAAACACGTGGCTGGAGCTGTCTGTGAACATGAGCAATCTGTCAGGGGAAGAGCTGCCCCCTTCTGGCCACATGATACAACCCTATTAAAAGCGCACATATACTGAGATTCATTCAAAACACAGCAAATATTTTGGGCTTAAAAAATTGTTTTTAAACTTATCATATAACTTTAAACTAATCTCAGCAACTTGAGTACTTTTTGCGACCCGCACATGTTGGAATGGGTTGCATGCATCCAAATGTGGCTGTGATCAATTCAATTAAAGCAACAAGCTGGAGAACGTTTGTGCTGATTACAAATGAATGAATGCCATGAGATGGAAACAGGCCATTTACGATTCTGTGGGCTGAAATGTTATGTTAATGTTGTTCCAATATTCTTTGGTGTTAAATCGTTAGCAATAGTGTTCCGTCTGGATTTGCAGTACAATCAGATGGGTTCAGTTTGTCACCATAGCAGCCATAAATCACTTTTACTGTGTGCAATAGATGCATTTCTGGGGTTTCTAGCAGGGTTACGATCCGTTTTCGATTTTAATTCAGTCAATTCAGGAATTAACTGAAATAGAATACATGAATTGAAAAATACCCATAATGTTTTAAGGATATTTCTCATTTAAACAAATGAACTTAATTTAAATTGATTGATTACTTAGCCTTGCATGCTAAATCCCATACAGTTCAGAGTCACCATGATAAGGGCATCAGAAGCTACCGTAGCGCAGTACATCTTGGCATATCGCTGAATAACTAGCATTGGAAAACACGCTAGGCGCACTAGGCTCACAGACACTGTATTTCAAACTGGCCAAACATAAACCAGTTCACTGTCAAGTTCAGTGAAGAATCTATGTATTCAAGAATGACAGAAGATAAATATTTTACAACAGATGCAGAGAAAGCTACCTACCATGCAGTGAGCAAGCGGGTAAGACATGAACATGGTGTGCACTGGGCTGCAGTGTAGCAAAGATGGAGATCACAGATAATGTTATCTCCTTTGTGACTCGTATAACGGCAATCCTGGATGGCTGCATATGTAATAACAGAATGCATCAGATAACAGCTTCACATTAGCACTATGCAGGGCTACATGCTGACTGTAGTACCCCAAATACACATGAAATGTAATTCAGATAGACTATGAATTATCTTCCCCCCAGCCACACACAAAAACTGACATATTAATAATGCAATGGAGACGTGTACACTTCACAAGGGACTCCTTTTTTACGTGAGGGATGTCTTAGACCTTAAACGGTTTTCCTCACATGTAGTGTAACACGGTAATATACATGCGTACACTCCCTCTGTCTAACAGTCCGTACCATGTTTTTAGTGAACGTGTCCTCTACCCTGCAGGTGTGTAGGGAGTACCAGCGAGGGAACTGCACTCGCGGCGAAAACGATTGTCGATTCGCTCACCCTTCTGACAGCACTATGATTGACACCAACGACAACACGGTGACAGTTTGCATGGACTACATCAAGGGTCGCTGCACCCGGGAGAAGTGCAAGTACTTCCACCCCCCTGCTCACCTGCAGGCCAAGATCAAGGCTGCCCAGCACCAAGTCAACCAAGCTGCTGCTGCAGCTGCCATGGTAGGCTGGGCCGCACCCTGTCTTGCCCAACAGCACCCACGCAAAGCTCTGCTGCCCTGTCCTGTGTCACGTTGCCTCCCCCCCCAATCCCAGCCTAGAGATGGTAGCCATTATGATAGGAGAGAAACAGCGATTATGTGCTATCAACGATTCCCTGATTTTAACATATAGGGCATAATTTACTTTAAGACCTTTTGCATGTGCAAAACCAACAATATGACCAATGATTGGTCATGGCATTTATTTTGCACCAATCATTGGTTGTCTTATTAACTTTGCATGTGTTAAGGTTTTGCACATGCTAAAAGTCATAGTAAATCAGGCCCATAGGGTTTTACTGTGGCAAGCTACGTCTTCTGATTGGTTCACAAGCGATTGACAACACATGGTACCTACACCATCGTGGGGCTCAAAAACCTCACTTTCCAGTCACCTGTAACCATCCCTAATGACAAGTGAAACCTGTGGCATTGTATTTCTACTCACTGTTAAAGAAGACGTGAGAATACAGCATGTGTTTCTTTACGCTAAAGTGGCATTGCTAACATAAAAAGACAGAATCCTCTGTTCTGAATCTTTGCTCCTGCAGCTATGGGCATTATCACTACCTTTATTAACCTTTATGGGTCAAAATTGGCCTTTTTGTTTTAATAGCTGTTGCACAGAATTGAGTACATAATGGGAGAAAACTTTTTGTACAGTTACTAAAGACTTTACGAAGTGAAACGGTGAGAGAGTAAATGATCAGTATAGCAGTTTAGTAAATAACCAGGCTTGTAGATTTATAATGTTTTTGCTGTGCATGCTTAGTCTTGTTATTTGTTGTATATTGCATTCCGATGATTTCTTTTTTTATTTGTTTTTTTCTTACCTACCCAAACTGCACTGCTGCCCCCATGATGCACCTCTGCTTGCTGTTTATGTTAATGCGCTTGAACCCATTGGCCCATTGCCATCATGTGCTCGCTGCCTGCTAATTAAGACTCAGTCGGCTGTCAAATCACTGAAGCGACCCCTCGAGGCAACCTTTGACCTGGTACTATGACCTTTCACCTTTTAGCTTGGCATGTAGCTTTATTGTAGATACAAGTTTTGTCTAAGACATTATAAAAAACAAAAAAATACTATTTTGTGTTGCTAAGATTTCACTGGTGGGGTGGTAAATTGATTGTGGCATATCCAATTTACACGTTTTACAAACCATTTTTTTTACACTCAAGAGTATGTGCCATTTATATGAGAAATTAAAATGTAGATTTAATAGCACTGCAGGAAACTGCTGTTTGCAAGAGTCCACAATCAGTTCATCACCTCTAGTCTGTTCTAACTGAATATGTGGATGGATGGGATAGCATAGCAATACATTTTCGGTGTCTTGGCATGTCTATAGTTTGTACTAGAAGTATTTAAATGTTTTGTATTTAAATATCTTGCATGTTTGTATTGTTTCCAGTTTTGCATGTCTAATTTGGAGTGGGGGAGGGTTTCAGATACTCTTATTTTAGTGACATAATTAACACGGCTTTCACCGTTGTCATGGAGCTAGCAGTGCAGCTTTCCTTGTTAGTACCATTTTCTTTAAAGCTTTTATTATTATTATTATTATTGCTATTGTTGCTTGTATTATTCATATTTTGAAATTCTTCATACAGCTCCAACATCTTATTAATATATGCGTTAGGACAATGCTGGCTTATTTAGCTTTATTTTCAGTAATATTAATACTCAAATTATAGATATTGTTAAATTGTTTACTGATGGTGTTATGTTTTTCTATTATGATGGTGATTATTATTATTATTATTATTCTTTGTTGATAGTTATCTTAAATCTCAGTCAAAACCATTTCCACTCGAGGGATCAGATTAGATCACAGCTTGCTTGCTTGTTGGCAAAGATGACGTGACGTTATATTTTTGTCCTCTAATGACATTATTTGTATTTTTTATTCTACTGTCACTCTACTTTGTTTCCTCCCCACCCCCCTCTTTTTTCCTTTTTTTCTTTCTTTCTTTCTTTCTCTGTGTGATTGACAGGGAATCCCAGCCGGAGTCCTGCCTCCATTACCAAAGAGACCCGCGCTTGAAAAAACCAATGGTGCCACAGCCATGTTTAACGCAGGCATGTTCCAGTATCAACAAGCCCTCGCCAACATGCAGTTTCAGCAGCAAGCAGCCTTTATTCCGTCAGGTAGGGAAACCCTCTGACCCCTGACCCCTCTCTGAGAGGCCTCCCTGTGAAGGGTTCTCCAGAGTCACTGGCTGCTTTAGTCTGTTTGGTTCATGCACTTCACGCCATTTTGTTACAGTGATCTGTAGAAAAAATCTCTGACATCCCAGCTCCATTTTTCCATTAATATCACTCAGTGAAATGAGAACAATCTCTCTTGCGGAATGACAGTAGAAACAAGTAGAGGTTTTGTTTTCTACTGGTTTTCAACCCGCGCTGTTCTAGTCAGTGCAGCTTCCTCAACGGTGTAGTTGGACAGGAAGCTCGCAAGGTCAAGGTGAAACTGACCCGTTTCACTGTGAGTGTCAGCACAGGGTTAGCACTGCTGCAGCAGAGCGGTCTCACACAACTCTGTGATCTGTGCTGGAAAGACAAAAATAGCACTGCATCCATTTTCTTGAGCTTGGCGCAGTCACTGCGGTGTGGTATTGGATTGTCCTGTATTGTGGTTGTGAAATTTCAGTTTGTCCATCACCGTTGTGTAAATACCTTTCGTGCGCCGGGTAAATTAATGTTAAAAGTATTTTCTCTGTAATACAACCGGAAGAGTTTTTAAACTACCCACTATGGAGTATGTGACAAGAGCCGTTTTTTATTCAGAAACCAATTTTACACTATTTCTTTAAAACCACGTAAAAGTATTGCTTTTGACTGTATTAGTCAGACTTGAAATTCACATTTTTAATATTGCAACGGCTGAAAAGAAATAAATGAAAGGTAGTTTTTCCGAGCGCAGAGTTTTCTGCTGCTTACAAGCCCCACGGGAAAAAATGAATCCAAAGCCGCCTGGAAAGTTCCAGAAATTTGGCTCTAATTGTTTTCTATAAAACTGACAGTCCGTTTGAGCCAACTATTCTCTTAGAGGTCATTCTGAACATGTTTTGTAAAGGAGCCCAGACCAGGTCAGAGGTGTGTAACCTCATGCCCTGAACACTAGTGCTCAGCTTGTGCTGCTTGGTGTTTAAAGACAGCAGTGCGCAGAGAGAAGAGGGCTAGAGTCATCAGCATGAACGCCATTAAGCCAAGTTTAATGTGTAATCGAATTAGAGAAGGTGATGTGGATGCACCACTCGTACGAAATGCACTCCTGCTGGAACACTTATTAACCAGAGAAAACCAGTGTTCCTTAATGAGGTCAGGTCCCCCACTGTCATTCTTACACCCAATAGAAGGAGATGTTTGTGTAGACGGCGGCGGCTGTGGCTCAGGAGGTAGAGCGGGGCGTCCGCTGATCGCAGGGTTGGCGGTTCGATCCCCGGCTCCTCCTGTCCACATGTCGAAGTGTCCTTGGGCAAGACACTAAACCCCAAATTGCTCCCAATGAGCAGGCTAGCACCTTGCATGGCAGCTGCCGCCATTGGTGTGTGAATGTGTGTGTTAACGGGTGAGTGAGAGGCCATTGTAAAGCACTTTGGATAAAGGTGCTATATAAGTGCAGTCCGTTTACCATTTTCCTGACCCAAGCCCTGCCAAGCTGACATTACTCTTGGTGGTGACCAGCAGACTTGGGTTCTGCTCATAAGAACCATCTCAATCAGAACCACCTATGTTATTTTTATTTATTTTTTGCTTACCACCTCACTGCTATTTCTGCATCTCACATGTATTCCACTGTGTGTGTGTGTGTGTGTGTGTGTGTGTGTGTGTGTGTGTGTGTGTGTGTGTGTGTGTCCATGAAGGTCTGCCTGCAATTAATTTTTTTGTGTGAGTGTTGGCCAGAGGCCCACATAGCGTGAGGTATGCTAGCATGTGGTGTCTTCATTTTTGGTGCTACCATTTTTTAACTGCATACCACTTTGGGTCTTGAATGTATTATGTGGTAGACAATGCATATCTTCAGCTGATGCAAGAGCAGTGCAAGCAGCAATTACGTTTTTCCATAAGTGGGTTTATGAAAGTTAAATGCAGAGAAAATGTGATGTGACACCTCATAGCTTTAAACCGTCATGCTAACCTTACTTGGATTGCTACGATTGCTGTTGTTGTTCATATTATTTGTGTTTTATTCATCGTTATTGTACTTATTACACGCGTGTCATCACTAATGAATGTACCCACAGTGTCATAACACTTGTCTGTATTTTGGCAAATTTTCCATTTGAATTGTTCTCTACACATTTTTTAATTAATTGATTGATTGTGCTTTAAATTTATATCTTGCTGTTCCCATAACAACGTTCTCTTCCTTTTTTGTTTATTCTAATGACACCTGTGATGGGTTGTCTTGATTCTTCTCCCTGTCCCTTTCCAAACCACTTCCTGTTGCAATGCATGGTGGGCAGGCTCAATATTGTGCATGACACCCGCATCAAGTGTTGGTAGGTGCCAGGTTTTCTTTTTAATTATCTTAAAAACCTTTGCAGTCACTCACAGTCCATCATAATCCAGCTTAGTTGGGGCAGCACGTACGCTGAGAGAGCGAAACTAATTCCCCTCACTAACCACGTAAATTAAATAGAGGATCTCACTTTTAATTGACATTTTTCACTTTTAATTTACTGTAAAAATCACAAGAGGTTTTTTATAAGCTTTATCAGTGTCTTCATGCCTGTGGATTTTGATTGGCTGTGAGTCACGTACAAAGGGTTGGTGTTTATTATTGTGATTATATTGTTTATGAATTATATTGTTTATTAATTTAACCACAATTTGTTTGTGGTTCAGGTCTATTTTTGGCAGTATATTTCAGTAAATAAAAACTAAACGTTTAAAATGGGCTAGCCCAGTTATTATTTAAACATGTAAATGTTATACATTATAGCTTTATAAGTAAATATTCCCCCTTGTTGTGCTGTGTACAAGCCCTCATGTGGAATGTTGCCCTCTTGCTATGCAGTGTGATTGCATGCCACCTTGCCTCTAAAGGTTTCTCCTGAATATGTCACATGGCTTCTTGCTTGTAACACCCCACCCCGTCCCCCCCACCTGTCCCTAGTACTCCTTTTACCTGTTGTCTGCCTTTGTAGCCATAGGTTCACCCTTCTGTAAGTTTGCTTATATGATTTTCCCTCCAAAAAGTTCCCATGATGCACGGTGCTACACCAGCCACTGTGTCTGCAGCAACCACATCTGCCACAAGTGTTCCCTTCGCAACTGCCACAGCCAATCAGGTTTGCTCCTTTACTGCTTTGTTTGTCTGTACAATCGTCTAGTCTAGAGCAATAAATTCTTCTCTCTCCCTTATGGGGGAGACGGTGACCTCCATCTTGTTGGCCTTCACAGTGACAGTATTGGATGGCATCATTAGGCTGGACGTGGGCCACTCTCTCTACCAGCATTGCAGGGCTTTGAGACTATTGTACTAGTAATTCATTGTGCTTTACCAAATAAAGATATCTGTGGCAGGTCTAAAGCATTACAGCATATACTAGGCACATTTTTGCTTCTAGTTTCCACACACACATGCTTTTCTCTTTTTGAAATGAATTTACATTTGATTTAAAAAATTGTTTTTACCAGTATTGTTTTTCGTTCCCTCACAGATGGGATCTGTCCCTGGTCTGGTCATTCGCTAAAAGCAGGAGGTCAATCTTTTTGACCTAATCTTGTCCACTGATTGATTGTTTCATTATTAAAAAAACTATAGCTCACAATTGACTTTTTATCATTTATAAATCTTACCTATAGTGTTAGAAACAAATACCGTTGAGTTTTTGTTAGTTTCTTACTGTTATCTTTAATTCAATGCACTACTTAAATTTTGTTATTCTTGTACTTTCTCATTTTGAGGAACCTCCTTTATCAAAGTTGACTACCCACGAATACATGCATTTGGTATGTATGAGGTTGTTTTTATTCAAGAAACCAATATGTCCTGTATGCACAGTTTCAGGCATGGCTTCTTTTTTCCCAGCTTTATATAACTGACATACTGTGGCAGATCTTGATGGTGCTGGTAGGGAACCTTCTTCCAAGATCGGTTCATGCCAAAGTATGAATATATGACTATGCCACCGCACTTTCAACGAGGGCTTTAACTCATCACCAGTATACAATGCCACAGGGGTGTGCAGTCTGAAATAATACGATGCCATGGGAAGGAAACTGAAGCCCTTTCAGCTGGAGAAGTCTTGTCGAATTTCGGCCACATGGGTAGATAGTGTTTTCATGCAGTCGTACACGACAGAGCTTTAGAGTCCTACCCGTTCTCACACTCTCCCAAATCTGGTCCCCATGTGTACCAGCTGCATAATCTCTCTCTGTGGAGGTCAACAAAAATGAAGAGGGACGTGCATGAAGAGTTAGTCCCCCCCCCTCCCCCTCCCCCAGTCAGCTTCTAACACTGGTTAGAGGTATCCCGCAAGTGTCCCATAACAATTTCCCCCAATTTAAGCTGTTGTTGTTTCTTATTCTAAGAAAGAAAAAAAACATTCTCCTGAATGCCTCAGTACCGGTTTTTACTGCCCTGCTATTTTTTGCCGCAGTGTAGAACAGAGAAAATTAAGTGCAGACGGCGTTTGACGTCTAGTGAAGAGCGTTGCGTTTTGGTACGCTCCCCAGGAATGAACCCACAGTTGTTTTATATTAGCGCTGTTATTCTCTCTTCCATCTCCAGATTCCAATGATATCTGCAGACCATCTGACTAGTCATAAGTATTTGACACAGATGTAGGAGCTCCATCCAGAACAGTGAGTTTCTTGCCTTTCTATCCGTCAGCCATTTTCTTCTCTTTTCTTATTTTTCTTTTTTTTAAAATTAATTTTTAGCCCTTTCCTTTTTGTTCCATTTCTCTACGATATGCTGCCATATTCAGCAGCACATTTCATATTTTGTTGTCATGTGGACACTGTTTTCTATTGAGCGGTCTGTCCGTTTGCTATTTTAATCAGACGAGTACATTTTTAAGTAGAACTTACGTATGTGCACTCACGTGTTGCATCTCGGTGTTGCTATTTGGTAGTTTTATAAACTAAAGGTCTCCTTTTCCATCTTTTCTGTATTTTTCCCTTCCAGATCATATGAGTGTGTGCAGATATACTGTTCAGGAGAAAAGATCACCCTTCATGTATATAACATCAAGAACAATAAGAGACAGAGAAAACACCCCCAGAAACACCGCCTCTCAGCTGGAGTGCCACATACACCATGCATGCGAACGTCGAGGACAACAGGGACGAGGATATAAACGAATGAAATAAATAAAAACAAAACACCGTGTACTGCACATGCCACTTCTACGTCCTCTCCAGCTGAGGAACACCGTGTGACGCACATGCCACTTCTACGTCCTCTCCACCTGAGGTCAACAGTGGAATCACCATTACTGGCAGCCTGGCCGGACGACCGCACTCTATTCTCACTCCTATACACGCTCGATCAGAAAAGGTGGATTGTGCTGACGTCACGCCTAACATGTCGATCTGTTCGACCAAGAAATAGTTCTCCTTTTGTTTTTGTCCTTTTGTTTGTTTCAAATTTGTTTGCCGTTTTGTTTTTTTGTTTCAAATTTATATATTCGTTTCATTGTTTACAAAAATAAAAGTGCACCTTGTACTTAAATTTTTTTTTTCAATTATATAACAGGAAATGCCATATTAGATTAAATCGATTGAGCATGGACAGTGTCCTGTTCATAAGGGTTCTGTTTTTCAAAGCCAGCTCGATTGTAGGAAAGGTTCATCGGAGGTGAAGAGACAGATGAATGTCCTGGGTATAAAACACAACTGTGTACCTTTTAAAGCACATCAAAGCTTTAACCACCTTGTGTAGTCTCCACATGAAGTGCCACGGACTCTACACCAGTGTTATTCCAGAAGTGTTATTGTGTTTACCCAAGCGCCACCTATATAATTTTATTTTATTGAATTTTTTTAAATCCTTTTTTTTGCTTATTATGCCATGTCCTTTATTATCGGTGCCATTTTGTGTTTGTCACAAGAGGCCTGGATTGGGCGTCTTTGCGCCTGGGGCCTTGCGTGCCCAGCCTCGTGTAGGACATACACAGACGCACTTTGCATCGTTTTTTTTACTTTTAATAAAGTAAGGCAGAGCATAGTTTTTTCTTCTCGGCTGTCCATTGTTTTTTACCTGGTGCTCTGTTGTTGTTTGGTTTCGTTTTGGAAGATGCGGAGCTGGCCAAAGCTTGGCTTTGATGGGGTTTCAGGGACTTCCTGGGTCAGAAGTCCCCGGACTCCGAATGTGTAGAAAGACTAGCTCAGGATGCTGGAATGTTTTTGTCACAGTCTCGTCTGTGGAGAGGGGGAGACTCTAAGCGTGGGGATGAATCAAGCACTGTCAAAAGATGCACGTTAAACCAAATGAGTAGAAAGAGATGTTTAAAATAGTTACAGGGTGGGATATGTATTTGGGTGTATTTTTACGTGCTTTTATTTTGGTGTTATTTTAGTATTGTGATTCGTTTTTTTTTTTTAGATTAAAAGTCTGTGACAGCCTTTAAGAGAAACGTAACATCGACGACAGAATAGATTTTATCTGTTGTGAGCACTGCTTTTGTCACTAAGTTAAGCCAAAGTTGTTGTTTTTTTTTCTTTCATGTTTGAGTTGTTTAGAGGAGTTCTGCCTAGAGCAAATGTAAGAGTTTCTGAGGCGGGAAAAATTCCAGAAGGTATAACACAGAAGTGGCAGACACACAGAGGGTGTGCTCTCGAACCCGCCAAACGTCCCATTGCATTGTGGGTTTTTAAATTGTGGCAGTGATGTGGATACAAGTGCAGGGATTGGTTGTTGATTTACTGATTGTTTTGTACATCCATTAAAGCCTTAGGTTACATCACAGGTCTGATGCCATTCAAATGTTCATTTTCAATCATTAAATAACCGAAGACATTTTATTGTAGGTCTTATGTGTACAATTTATGCTTAATTACATTTTATTTGTTTCTGTGCTTTTCCCATTTTCTTACATTCTGGACATTAGGATGTTTTCATTTTATATGACTTAAAGGTTGGATACTGTTTTAATATTTAGTTAGTGGATTTTTGTCTAACTAGACTTTACTGATAACTTGTGTAGAATATAAAATATTAGAGATCATTTTGTGTTCTTCATACCATACTCATAGTTTTGAATTTAGTGTCAATTTAAGTGTTAGTATTATTATTGTAAACAAATTGATTTAGATTTTTAAGTGAAATGTAATAATGTCGGTCATTTTTCCTTGTCTGTTGAACTTCTTTGAACAAAGACCTTTTATATGGATATCTTAAAATGAGGACGTCATTGCTGAGGAAGATGTTAAGTTGTTGCTGTGGCAACAACACTGGCTGAGAATTGAGTAATATTTTAATGATTTATGGTTTGTATCTAGTCACTATTATGACGAAAATAAATATTAAGAAAAAAAGATCTAGTTCTTAGATGGTAGAGTAAAAGTTATTTTCTACTGTATCCATTTCAAATAGTAAAGTATTGTTTTAATATTTTTAAATTTCCTGGATTCCAGGCCTTGTTTTAAAAAAAACTTCAGAATGGATTGTGGGGTTTTATAAGAGCAAACGGCTGTGTGGAGATCGTTGGGCCCCCAATCATAGATTATGCTGCAGATGAGGGAGTCAGAACTTGATGGACTGAGGTTGACTTTTTGCACTTCTGTATATAGTCAAAAAGAGAGAAAACATGTATAATATTGAGATCTTATTTTGAATAAAAAAATGTCTATAATTAAGAGGAGTTTTGTTAGGTTCATTAAAAACAAACAAAAGACAGGCTGAACAAAATTGCTTGCAAAAGTGGCGCGGAGTTGGCACTCTCTCGCCCTTTCGGGAACGGCACGAGGTTGCTCTGCTTTTTGTCAGCAGCTTGTAGATTGCCAGAAAGCCTTTAGGGGGATGTCATTCTTCCTCCAGAGGTGTGGCCTGACTGCTGGAGTCCGGTGCCCTCACCTGCCTTATCACAGGTGTGGCTGGACCGTGCCCGAGCGGGTCCGACCACACAACAACTTCTGTTCCTTAGTTTGTCGAGGAGGAATGCATGTTCAAGGAAATACCATTAAAGCAGAAACACACACAATAATGTTAGGTGAATCAATATGTTATACAGCAAAGTGTATTTAAGGTATACAGTATAATATCAACATAATGGATAAAGAAAAATCAATACAAAAACAGTGGTTCACTGAGAAAAATACAACGAAGCACTCAGTTTCACTACAAGTAATAACAGACTGGCACACACACACACACACACACACACACACACACAAAACATATTCATACACAACACGCATCATAGCGTTAGTGGTCACATGGCTATTTTTATTTGTTATTTGTACTTTAAGCAGATGAAACCGATAAAATTGATGGATTTGTTGGATGTGCAAACATACCACTTTGGCCATCTTAATTTTGGGGTTGCTGAATTGATTCTGAAGCACCAAAACACCACCTTACCTGACAGAACCAGCCCCGTTTCTCGCTGGTTTATTTTGACAGTCTTACAGCCTAGCATAGATCTCTCTTCATCTGCTCAAAGTGCACACAACTGGGGTTTAATTCTGTATAATCTTTTCCTGCTTGTAGTTGCTAAAATACAATGTACTGTCTTTTGCTGCAGTTTGTTTTCTGCTAATTTTATGCTATATTTGATTTTTGCTGTTATGAATAAAATAAAAAAAACAATATAAAGAAAATAAAAGTGGATTTGCTCTAAGAAAAACATGTCCTCTTCATTTCTAATGTTTACAAACAGCATTGTTATGAATAACAATATCAGAAGCATTTCTAACTAGGGTTGCAAAATTCCGGGAATATTCAAAGTTCCCAAACTTTCCATGGGAATTAATGGGAATAAACTGAAAATGTTGACATTATTTGTACTAGTTGTATTTACCTCATCATAAGTAGACATAAATGTAAACATTTTGTATTGTCATAAGCAGACATCCATGCAAACATTTGTGAGTAGAACTTTAATTAATTATTTCATTGAAAAAAAAACATGAATGTTTAATAAAATAAAAGCATTAACCCCCCCCCAAAAAAAAGTCCAATTCAAAATGGATGTAGTCCTTGGGCTCAAATGCAGTACTGTGGCCTCAATAGAGTACTCAAGTGACTATGTCACACTGGTTTCCGAACTAAAACTTACTTTTAAACAACTTCTAGTGATTATAGTCTTATATCCAATTCCCTGTATTGTTCAATATAACGCCCGTTCGCAAAATATTGTCGTTTTTCTGAACCAGCTTTGAGTATATTTTATGTTTTAGTATTTTTTTGTGAACATACCAGCGCTGGCACTGTTTAAAAACTCGATGTCCCATAATTCCTTCTGGACCGTTTAATAAAGTAAAATAGCCGAATTAGCAAGGTGGTATGCACTGTCAAAAATATCCAGACGAGGCGATATCTGATTGGTCGAGAATCACCCATACGTTGCAGTAATGGATATGTAGTCTGTTAAAGTGGACTAGAAACTGGACTACAATCATTAAATCATCACTTTAAAAAAAAAAAATTGGAACATGCAACGTATGCTCTATATCTTTATACCACACAGAAACGTTTCGGATCATTCTATAAATTGGATTTAAAAAAATTGGCGATAGAACGGGCTTCGGAGACTAGCTGTCATAGGGAATTTATTTCCGAAACCAAACTCCGCCTACGTCTGATGTACTCACTTGAGTACTCTATAGCCTTATTGTAGTGTGCTGGATGCTGAAAATTATTTCTGTATGTGATGGAAGAATGCACAGTGCATGCAGAGGGCCCTGCAGTAGTGTGCAGGCTGCTAGGAATGTTCTGTGCATGTGATAAAAGAATGCACTGCACATGTAATGGAAGAATGCACAATGCAGTGTTGAAATTCAACTGAATTCGCATTAAATTGGGTTGTTTTAACCAAAGCATGCTGCAAGATCTAAAATTGATATGGATTTGCATTAAATGTACAAATAATGCCAAATGATGTTCTGTATTGTAAGAAAAAGGTTATATTTAACTCTCCACGTGGAGTGTTCAGGTTCTTGTTGCTAGGCATACAATATGTACGTACATAAATGTGTTTGGGGAAAAAATTACAGGGTAAAGGTTGTGCCATACAAAAGAAACAAAGACAAAAAAAAAATTACTCACTGAGTGATGAGTCACTCTCATGCCAGTTGATAGACATCCCTGGGAGGGACAAGCATGCGTTTCCCTGCTAAATGAAGATAAACAACTATGTCACAAAGGTTGTGTAAAAGTTATTGAAAAGTTTTTATGTCACAATTACATGTAAAAAAAAACATAATTAAAGATATTTAATGTGGAATTTTTTTTTTGAGGATTTGCTGAACAGTAGCCGATGTATACAGAAACTACACTCAGCCTGCATGTGGAAAGTTTGCAGTAGGCCTGCAACTGAAATATAATGTGTTTGTATTATAACTGTTAATATAACTGTTCATATATGTGTTTGTATTCTTCATCAGACTTTACACTCCTGCATGTTCTCATTACTTGTTAATCTGTGGTTGTCTGGTCATTTCTGTTCTCTTTGGCAACTGGCGACACATTCCAAACTCACTTCTTAGCAGGACTGCTCTCCCTGGTGGTTGGATGAGGCTCTTGCAGCTCTCAGAATGGGATAAATTGTCACCATCTGCTGGCTTCAACTCAAAATCCATGCGGTCAGACCACAGAACTGTGTGGTTCAGAGTAGTCCTTGCTTCCCAGATATGCTGTTTACAGTTTTTCACAATTGTTAACACACAAAAAGCGAAAATTCGGCACAATTTGCACAACCTTCACTTCATGTACCAATCGCTCGACCCAATTTGGCACTACTTCACACTCCCTTATCTGCATTAGACTCTGACTTTCCTTCTTTACACTCTGATGTCAATTACACATCACCTTGTTGTCAAAACACTACACACAATGTTCAGTTGTTGCACACACGT
Source organism: Ilyophis sp. 1 JC-2022 (assembly GCA_022702515.1). Classification (NCBI taxonomy): domain Eukaryota; kingdom Metazoa; phylum Chordata; class Actinopteri; order Anguilliformes; family Synaphobranchidae; genus Ilyophis; species Ilyophis sp. 1 JC-2022. The sequence continues at coordinate 112,215,714 of CM040402.1, forward strand.
CTCAAGTAAAATCTCAAAGCATCAACCAACAACACACAAATCTCTAAACATTCAGGTCTGTTGAGCAATTTGCAATCAGGACTGCAGCATAAAAGTGCCTTGAGCCTCTGTTTTGTTTGGTGAACAATGGAGAACTTTGAAGAGAGAGACAACCAGAGAAGGAGAGGGGTAAGAGTGAGAGGAGGAGGAGGAAGAGGAGGACAAGAAGGAGGAGGGATAGAAAGAGGAGGAGGTGGAGGAGGAGGACAAGGAGGAGGAGGAGGAGGAGGAGGAGGACAAGGAGGAGGAAGAGGACAAGGAGGAGGAGGACAAGGAGGAGGAGGAGGACAAGGAGGAGGAAGAGGACAAGGAGGAGGAAGAGGAGGAGGAGGAGGAGGAGGAGGAGAAGGACATGGAGAAGGAGGAGGAGGAGGAGGAGGGGAAGGGGGAGTAGGGGGGGGTTGAGCAGGCCGGTTTACAGTACTGTACTGTTCTCTGTGTGTACCGAAATAAAACTTGTTTTTGCTGCATATTTGTGTGCTGTTTTATGTTTGACTATGAAAAGAGTAGGCCTACACTGAGACATTTTACAAAAGGAGAAATGGCTCATTCTCCAGAGTCATTGTCATTCATATGGTGTGTTCCATTTCTATGATTGTGTTTTCAATTTTGCACTTCAGTGTGCTGTAAATGCTTGGTAGTGTGCAGCAAATACTTAGTTGTGTGTACTCAATGAATGGTATGTGTGTGTCATTTGAAAATATGGCTGTGTGTACCAAATGAAAACACGAGTTCCATTTTGTGAACAGTTAAGAGATTTGATGGCAAAGAGTCATCTTGCAAAGGGAGTGTCAGGTTTAGCATTTTGTGTGTGAGGTTTTCAGTTTTGTGTGTGCAGTTTTGAGAAAGCCGTTATTGTTTTGAGAAACGTGTGTTAACAATTGTGAAAAACTGTAACTTCCTGATCAATCAAAATTTTGAAAATTGTATCATTTTGCTCGTATATAAACCGTTTGTGACTCATTTCGGTGTAACGTTAGGGTTGCCACTCATCGCTTAGCCTATTCTTTTACTGTGTTGTGTTCATCATTTCCTTGAAACAATCTGAAGATTAAATTAAATTTGAAAATTTGCTGTGGAATATGAACAGCATATTTAGACTGGGAGATAATTAGCTAGGCACCATAAAACCATAAAATTGTTGCAAAGCTACGCGGGTTTGGTTTATTTTGGTTTATTTATGTTAAGCAGGCTCGGAGGCTACCAACAATCGGCAACACAGATTGTTGAATTGGCGGAGAGTTGAAGCGTGCTCTCCATTCGTTATTAGTTCCATGGTTGCTGTCGAGGGGCACAGACATAATGGACGATTGTATTCATTTAGCACCCCATCACTGCACTTATTACTGGTCTAAGTAGGAAAATGTAGGCTATTGCTTGAGGAGCAATTTCTTCTAAACAGTTTTTACGTGCTTCAGAGGTATTTCTTTCTGTTATTGTAAATGCAATCTCCTTTACCGTGATAGGTGGGTGGAAAGTTATTGGATGGGTCACATGCAGTTTTATTTTGATTGGCTATCTGTTAGCCAATGACGAGCTAGAACAAAAGGTACTAGCCTAAATACTGATGTTTGGAATAAGGTGAGTGACTGGAAAAAAGAAACACAGATCATTTCAGAAAACTGATGACATTGACAGTTTTTAAAACAGTTTTTGTCAGGTTTTAAAATAGCGTTTGGCCCACTCTGTGTTAGTCTGCAAATTAACAGGGAATAAATATTTCGGACTTAAAATTTTGCACATCTGGGTTTTAAAAGCTACAGTTGACCAATCTCGCTACAGCATCTATGACAAATGTTTGCCAATTTCGAAAGAGGCATTCTCTTGGACACCTTCTGTATTCAAATTCTTGTTGGCGGCATTCTCGATGTCATACAAGTGAAACAGATCCCAACTTTCTCAAACATAGCTAGTTGAAGCCGAATTTGTGGTCACACGCCAGTTCCTCAAATCAAACATCAAGTCCGGTGCTGGCCGGGCAGAAAAATATTCAGTTAATTTACGAAAACATTTAAGGCCACGCCTAGCGTTCTTATTGCATTGAAGCATGCATTAACGTTCAGTGCTTCTACAGCAATGCATGACAATTTTCTTCTCAACGCTGAAAAGTGTTCGCACTGACTAAAGGGTCAGCCTTTCCCGGGAAGCAGTTTCATTGGCTGGCCTTAAATTTACCGGTCTGGAGTCATAGAATGCAATACATAGAACTGGCACTAGATGGAAACATCTCCATTATTTCCAAGGTCGTTGAATTCAAGCGATGGACGACCCAGTAGACTACATGCTCAATTTACACCGCACAATAAATTAAAAAAGTTATAATGAACTGCACACCACATTTCATTTTTTCAATTCATATCCATGTAAAACATGAGAATTGTTTAAGTCAGATATGACCTTATCTTGCCCTGCGCTAATAATATAGCATATAATGCTACTATTTCCACACAGACGCTGCACACCTAGTGACCCAGAATCACAGGTATGTTAACAATGCAGAACTGCCTCCTGACTCGCAGTTTCATTTGTGTGAGTACTTCATAAACATTAGTCAGCACTCTCTCTCTCTCTCTCTCTCTCTCTCTCTCTCGCTCGCTCTCTCGCTCTCTCGCTCTCTCTCTCTCTCTCTCTCTCTCTCTCGCTCGCTCTCTCACTTACCTATTTGGGCACACACATACACAGACTTAAGTTAGTTTATAAATGTCCATGCCTCAACAAAACACACGCATACATACATACACACACACACACACACACATTTCTGTGAGGGCAAATTCGTCATCTTGTGCACAAATAGATGCTTTCCTGATTGATTTAGATTTCGCGTGACATTTCTCAGCTATGGGATTTCTGCCAAAGGAATGCTATTGTTTAAAGCCAACATGTCAAACATGTCAGACCATTTATATTTTGAAATAAAATTGAATGTCCTGTTCTTGCTCCATCTCTGAAACCAAGTTTAAATAGCTACTGGGTAGCATTAGCAAGACCAGGCAAGTACTCGAAATGCCTGCACTCCATAGTAGGGATGGGCTTTTCAGCTAATGTTAGTACATGTGTACATTAGGAATGCTGGTGTTTACACATGGTTAGCCTTGCATTATTGTCATTATTATTATTATTATTAGTCATTAATAATGATAATAATTAATACTTAATAATTAATTAATAGCTTTCAATTTGTTGCCATTTTATTTTAAGCACAACAAATTGATTTATAAAGCAGCATATATGCAGTCACAATTCATGAATAATTAAAAAACAATTGAAATTTTATATGTTCATCAAGCATACAGTAGTTTTGGATTTTGTTAACCAGGCCATCACTTTCCGAAACTGATAATAATTTTTTTTCCATGTACATGGTTACACGCCCAACCCTACTTCAGAGAGAGCGCTTAAGATAAGTAGGGAGAAATTGTATGGTGGACAGAGGTACTTACAGGCTAGTCTGTCATGTAAGAGTAACTCAGACTCTCGTCGGCTCCTTTCCCGCCACCCCTCCCTCAAACTCAGCAATTACCTGCTTCTGACTGCCTGGAAATGGTCCCGTTTTGGGAGTTTCTACCCACAAACTTTCGCAATCATAGCATGCCATTTTGGGATTACACATGCAGGACCACATGTGTACACACATGCAGGACGCAAGAGACTTTAGAAGCAGTCACCAGTGGGAGGGTTACCAGATAGCAGCCCTGGAAAGGTAGGGCTTGACAGACGTTCTACCACATAGTATCCCCATCGAGGCGAAATGGGATTTATTTGGAAAAGAGCCTCTCGCTGCGCCCATCAACCTCCTTCAGAAAGCACTCCCAATCCCTGTCTAGACCTGGCTGTCTGCAAAGGGCAACACTAAGCTTCCAACAATGACTTAACTCACCAGTATCTCAGTCCCACTTGGAATATGGGATATGCCACTGTAGTATACGCCTAATACCTATGATGTTATACGCGACTCAATGTACTGAGAGTGACACCATTTGTGTTGTTTTGACTCTGTACTCCAGCCCATTGGATTTGAAATGAAAAATAATGAATATGAGGTTAAAGTGCAGACTGTCAACTTTCATGTAAGAGGTATTCACATCCTTATCCAGTGATCCATGTAGGAATTACAGCCCTTTTTATGCCCTTTATGCCCTTTTTTCAGCAAGTGAAACGCATGTTAAAAAAAAACTTTGTACACCAATGTTTGTGTGTTTACAACTGTTCTGATGCTTTGCCAGGCCTGTACTGCAGCAATCTTAAGATCCTGGTTGTTTCGGGGGATTTTTGCCTTCAGTCTTGTCTTCAGCAAGTGAAACGCATGTTAAAAAAAACCTTTGTACACCAATGTTTGTGTGTTTACAACTGTTCTGAATGTGTTACAACAGATCTCGGCCACCCGTGTCAGATAGTCATATTATTTGTCTTAGCGAGAGGCTTAAATTTCAAAAGAGATTCTTCATTATGTGAGGTGTGTGTGGAGTTGAAGAGAGTGTGTGTGGAGTGGAAGAGAGTGAAGAAGAAAAAAAAAAGAGGAGGATGAGGGAGAAGAAAGCAAGAGAGAAACTATCACGGGTGTGTTACGGCCCAACCATTACACTCTCATTAACGTTGGTGATTTACCAATTTAGGCTTTTTTTTTGCGCACTAATTGTAAGTCTCTCTGGATAAGAGCATCAACTAAAGGTCTTAAAAGTAAAATGTAAAATCAGAGCTGAGATGGTGGGGGAGTAAGAGTGGAAGAGGAGGGGTTAGGAGCACGTCAGTAGATTGACAGCATTTATGAAGGATAAACGGAGAAAGACAAGGTTAAGAAGAGAGAGCGTGGTAAGCAAGCACCCTCAGAATTGACACGTTACTAATGAGCTTCCGGCACTGCAAACAAATAACAAATATCAGCCGGGCGATCTTCCCTTCTCCCGAGCCAGAGACATTAGCGGCAGGCGACGGCGTGAGGCGACTTAATGATCCAGCGCTGATCTAATAACGGCGGCTTCAGTTCTGCACCTCACAGCTCCTGATGTACGACACACGGACCGCATTAAAATTACACTCCTCGCCGCTTCTTTCACACTCACATTCAATTATGAAACTGTGAGGGGCAGCTGTGACAGAGCTGGAGACAGAGGGCAAGCTTTTTACTGGAAAGTCAAGAATGCGTCTTCACAGAGCGGAGACAGCGGAGAGACAGATTATCTCTTCAGAATGTATGTGCCATTGCTGAATGTAGATTGTGTTGAAATGGGTTTTATAGAAAAGGACCAGAGCACAATATGTATTCCTGTCTGAGGCTTAGAGAGGGAAACCCAGGATCCCTGTGATTACTATCAGGGAGAAAATGCTATCTATCCCATAATGCAGTGCTTCTTTGATCATTGCTGAATGGCTTGCCATTCACACCTATTTCTATGGTCTATGATTCACACCTGTTGTTCATGAGATCACTGCACAATGAAAGGGTACAGGCTGAAGACTGAATTTGTATAGGCTGGACAGAAACAGAAAGAGTGGAGGGAAATCTATTAGAATCATTCAGGCATAAAGCACCATCAAGCTGTAAATGTTAGCAAATGGAAAGTTCTATTCACCTACAGAAGGTTCTATTCACCTTCCTGTCTGAATTTAGCTATAATCACAATTTTGTGCATGCATGTGTGTGTGTGTGTGTGCGTGGTGTGCGTAGAGCAAGAGAGAGAGAGAGAGAGAGAGAGAGACAGAGACAGAGACACAGACAGAGACAGAGACAGAAAGAGAGAGAGAGAAAGGAAAAAATAGAGAGAGAGAAAGAAAGAGAGAGAAAGAGAGACAGAGACAGACAGAGACAGAAAGAGAGAGAGAGAAAAAGCGAGAGCAAGAGAGGCACTGCAGCACTGGGATGATTTAACGGTTCATCTTAGCCGGCCAGTCATTAGTTCACGTCCTCAAATCAAGGTGAGTCAAGAACACTCTTCTGATGACAGGTCTTTTATACCGCTCATTTTCTCTCTTCCTGTCATTGTTTCTCCCTTCTTCCACCTCTGTGATTTCCCCCTCTCTCTCGCTTTCCTTGTGCCCCCCCGGGCGTTTAGTACCAGACTCCCTCTAACAGACATCATGCCGTTGTGACTCAGACAGCCCATTGAGGTAGGTGGGGGTGGAGAGCTGGGTTGCAGCAGGCAGACCCGGTGGCAGAATCATTGGGAAGGATGGGCCTCAATTATTTTAGGGGGGGGGCACATATTGGATATTGTGTTTTCACAAACCACAGCCGGTAGTAGGCTATAGCCTATGCGTTCATGTCGGCATTAAGGATGTCTTAAACACAGCGAAACACAACTCAATAAGCATATAGCATCACCAAATAGGCTACTTTCCTCCAATCCAAATCAATGAACTAAGGCTGGGTGTTCGTCATGGAAGTCGCAGGTGCCAGGATTCCGCTAATTTTGCCCTGTCTACCTTAACATAGCCTACAGTGTTATTTATTTTATTTATACGCATTTTAACCATATTGCCAAATTCTGGGCGAACAAAGTGCGACAGGGGTGTAATTTCCACTGGGAACCCCCCACTTTTTACAGACCTAAAACTAACGTTAAATTTAAAAAAACATGAGAATCTGCATGCACTAGGACCACGCGGAAACAGCGCCCGCTCAAGCTCCCACTCCCCCTTGCAACTCCCCCTCCATCTCCTCTCGCGCTCTCATTCAAACAGATTCAAACAGCCAGCCAGCAGCTCAGCAGTTCATCAAAATGAAACGACAACAACAGTTCAATTTTATGTCTTTCTTTGGAGAGGGGGTGAAAAGAAAGAAAGGGAATGTGAGTTGGTGGTTGATTAGTGGTTGTAAAACTACGGGAGCATAATGCATTCTCTTGAGAAAAAATGCATTATGCAGCGTAATGCGAGATTAGCTAGCTAGCTTGAATAGCTTCTTCTACTTCTACTAATAGCTTATTCTTCTACCCGTAGTTAGGCCTGTCATGTGAGGTAGTTAGCTAGCTTAGCACAGAAGTATAATAAGCTATTCTAGCTAGCTAGGTAATCCTGTTAATTCAGAAAAACAGCAGAATTATTTTTTCCCATGAAAACTTTTCTCATAATTCTGAGATAATTATATTGTTAATTCAGAAAAACAGGGCAAAATGTTTTTTCTCAAGTGAATGCATTACGCTTCCGTGTATAATACAGCATGATTTTTCTATTGACCTATGTAACTTGAAAACCAGTCTTAAACCGCAGCAAGTATCCGTCAACAATGTATAGAATAGAATAGAATAACTTTTATTTTTCCTTTAGGGAACTTCAGTTGTAGCCACCAGCATCAACAAAAAAGACATAGACAGTGGGGAAGACCCACAACACACAAACAAACATATCAAATAAAGACATCAATAGAATCATTGCATTAATCAAGCTAATTAAGTGAATTAAAGTGGAATACAGCCATGATTAAAAATAGCCCCGCTGTCCCGAGATGCCCAGTGTCATTAAACAGTCCAACACACAAACTCTGCCTCCACGACTTTCCTCTATAGGCTACACGCAGTGTTGCGGTTTCTGTACACTGTCGAAACAGAGCACCTTCCCACTCGTCGCCTCGTTCCTCTCCCGTTATCTTCTCCTTTCCTTCCCTGACTGCCTTTTGGAGATTGCCTGCACTCCCGGATCAGTCCCGACATCTTCAACTCCGGTGAAGAGCGATGGTAAACTTTGTAGCTGCAGATCCAACGAACAATCCCGAGCATATGTTGCGAATGCATCTCCATGGTGACGACCACAAACAAAATTATCCCTACTAGACAATTTAAAGGCAAAAAAGCATTATTTCCGTGATTGACCAAATTAAGCCATTACATGCATTTTAGCCTACTCGTAGGCTATTTGTAAGCTACATAGGCTAACAGCCAGAAACTCCATTAGACTTTTTTGAAACTCAAGCACTTGTTACTGTTTAAAACACTCTAAGATTTCTGCCACTAGTGTTTTAGGTTTTCCGTGATTTTCGACAACTTTGCCAATAGGCTATTTTCTGTGACAAACACCCAGCCTTAACAGACATGACAGCAACCGATTTAGCAACTGCACCCAAGACTATAGTTTACCATCTCTTACCTCTTTTCTTAGCCTAAAGTAGGTATCGGTAAACAGCTGGTTTCTGTTTCAGCCATATCTATGATAGCTTATCTGTTTCACTTTTCAGCTTTCGCTAGCTAAGCAAAGTGAGGTTTGTGCCTCACTGTCTGGCGCACTCATGATCAATGTCGTAGGCGGCCACACAAGCACATAGCCTACGCTTGACCTCTGTCAGTGTCTAATCATATTTTAGGCCAACACTATTTTAAAACAGTTTTTTTTTAATTGGATAAAAAAATACTATTTACTTATGTGAAGTATGCCTACTACTACTACTACTAGGCTACTAGTAGGCCTATAATAATAATAATAATAATAATAATAATAATGAATAGGATAATTATTGTTTTTCAGCAGCTAGGGGGAGGGACGAGCAGGGGGAGGGGGGGTAGGCACAGAGGCGGGCCCGTCTCCTAAATGCCCGCCCATATCGCCGGGCTTGGCAGCAGGTGACTGTGCACTGAATGTGGAAGCTGGCTTGTCTCTGTCGGCACTGGGAGGGAAGCCCTGATCTTCTCTTGCACAGGGAGCCGGACCCGACGCTCCGCCTGGTCGGTTTCATTACGCTGCTCTGGGGAACGAGACAAATATCGACCTGCAAGTGGAACTCAATCACAGTGTTTCATGCAGACAGGCCAAAGTGCCTGCAGACACATGGGGAATCAAAAAGAACCCGTCTACCTGGACCAGTATACATGCTGCTGTGTGTCTGTGTGTATCTGTGTGTATTTGAGAAAGACTGAGTGTGTGAGAGTGCAGTGAACACACAGTCTGGAGGTCTGTAGTGAACACACAGTCTGGGCTAAGAGAGGTAGGTCTGTAGTGAACACACAGTCTGGGCTAAGAGAGGTAGGTCTGTAGTGAACACACAGTCTGGGCTAAGAGAGGTAGGTCTGTAGTGAACACACAGTCTGGGCTAAGAGAGGTAGGTCTGTAGTGAACACACAGTCTGGGCTGAGAGAGGTAGGTCTGTAGTGAACACACAGTCTGGGCTGAGAGAGGTAGGTCTGCAGTCGTGTTTGCAATGCGCAGGAGAGCATCGCTCCTCTCAGCACGTCTCTTCGGGGGCAAAGCAAGATTAAATTTGCTTTTGTCTAATGTGATCAGCTGTAGGGTCTATCAGCAGAAGGGTCCAGACCGGCGCACTGCGGAGAGGAGCCAGAGCCAGAGCCAGAGTCAGAGTCAGATCATTGCTAATCGCTTTTAGCTACAAATTAAATGATGGTATCTGCGCTGCGACAAGAGCCTGGACCAGCAGGGCAGGTTGGAAATGCTCAGGTGCCCTGATGTAACTCCCTGTCCTAAATGTCTCTCATTCTCTCTTCTCCCACCAGGTCTATATTTATACTCCAGTGGCATGTGATTCCTCACAAAAAAAAGAGGATCTTGGCAGCTCCTCGGCAGTGGGAGTCCTGCACCCGTCTCAAGAAGAGTGGCCATCATTTATAGAGGGGGTAGGCACCATCATTTATAGAGGGGGTAGGCGCCATCATTTATAGAGGGGGTAGGGGGTACGGGGTGTTTGGGTGGAAGGGCAAAAGGAGCAGGAGGTGGGACTCCTATATCTAGGGCAGACAAGTGCAGCCTGTTCAGAATGTAAGGAGTAAGCACTCTATTGTAGAAGGAGGAATCTGGGGCCTGCTTCAGAATGAGCTTCACACCATACTCAGGGATACTCAAATCTGGCCCACAAGGCCAGTGATATTGCTGGTTTTCCCATTCTTCCTCTCTAATCAGGACTAATCTAATCAGTAGCATTAATTGATCATGTAGAAAAGAACACTGGCAGTATTAGTTTCCCTGCCATTGAGCAATGGCTGAATACTGTAAGCAAAGTGCCTTTCGGTTTATAGACTTAAAATAATCTGTTTCTGTTCTGTCATTAGCTCCTATGAGTGTATTGTGTGCCTTCTGTTAATAAATATAATGATTAACCAGATTTTCACAAAGATTCACTGAGGTACACATAAGATAAAGATAATCAAATAAACCTTTAATCAAAACAGTGTGAGGCTTCTTATTGTCAGGGGATGTGAATGATTTTACATTCAATAAAGTGTGTAAGGCAGGAACAGTGGTAGAAAATGACGTGCAGATTACGAGAGGATTGGCCATGTTGATTTACAGCGTTGATTTTGTCATCTTTTGTCACATGTCTATGACGTCACTTCTGTCCGTTGTGTAATAATCCCAAATCGCCCTGTCTCCCCATTCCGTCACATCGAGCTTTGTGGGAATTGCTTTGCAGTCTGGAATAGGGTTTTCCAAACTCAAGGTCATAAATCTGAGCCCTTAACGCTTTTTAAATTAGGAATCCTGAAAAGTGAGCTTTATAATATCTTTTCCATCTGATAGGAGACGTAAACGGCTGGTATCGCAGGGAGCACTGATCTGCAGTGTACATCGGCTGCTGTCCTGCTCTTCTCATTCATTTCCTGTGGGTCCAATGTGATATAAAGCTGGAGATTTACACTGTTCAGTGTGATATCAAGCTGGAGATTTGCACTGTTCAGTGTGATCTAAAGCTGGAGATTTGCACTGTTCAGTGTGATATAAAGCTGGAGATTTGCACTGTTCAGTGTGATCTAAAGCTGGATATATGCACTCAGGAATCATGGAAATTGCCTTTTTTAACATTTCAAGCAAAATAGCTGCATGGTGTTCAATTCAGTTGCATCATATTCACCTATAAGTCTCAAGTAATAAATAAAGGCTCCACAATAATCAGCTACACAACACAACCTCAACACAAAAAAAAGAGTTACTGCACTCAGCACAATGGCACAGGACACCACTCTTCAAATCAAACCAGGCTTGTACGTCATTTGTTGCCTTTCAGCATCTCTTTACTTAGCCAGAAGTTTTAGAAAATGGTCTTTTAAGGTCGGCTGTAGTGAGTGGGCCAGGGGCAGGGAGGGATATGGAGGCCTACTTACCGTTCACCACAGCTGTGTGATTTCACTGGACCACAGCTGCTTCCAGTGAGACAGATAGATCCCAGTGCATTAGGCCCTGCCAAATATTGTGCCGAAATGTTTGGTCTGTCCCTTTTAAGGATTTTGTCTACGTAAAGAAATGTCTCGAGAAATAAATAAATTGCATTTCAAGTGCTTTGTGCAAATGGGGAGATAGACATGAACTCAGCCACGTTGAAGGAGAGAAGAAGGGGGAGATGAAGGGAATAGAGAGAGTGAGAGAAAACAAAAGGGAGAGAGAGAGGAGGAGTGGAGTCAGAAAAAGCAGAGGGGGCAGGAGACAGATACAGAGAGTAGGGCTGAACTGGGAAATATGGCCTAAAATTGTTAGCATGCTACGTTATTTTGAAATACTTTGGTGGATAACGATGATTACCACAATATACATTAACTCAGGCTGTATGCACAAGAGGATTAAGACTCAATGTAAGATAATGAAAGAAGCATAATGAAATTTGAGGGTTTTAATCAAACCAGCTGCAACCTGAATCTCGTTAAGTCATTCTTTTTTTAAACGTCTTGTTTTCCCCAAAAAAGCAGCTTGTCTATAAAAGAATAAGACACAGCATAATAACCTGTCTATAGTTGACAACTGCTAGCAAAAAATGCTTACGCTGCATAAAAATGAAAGCATTACAAACTGTAAGCTAATGGCAAAAAATAATGTAGCCAATGTGTGTTGATTACTGAGGAGCTGAAAGATATTGACCAAGAAAAGCACTAGGATGACAGAAGGGCTGAACGGTGAGTTCAAAGCAAGCTCCCGGGTCGTTCTTGCAGTGTCATAAAAAAAAACCTCAGCGAGAAAACATTGAAAAAAGAGCAGTAGTCTGAGGATACACAGGCACCTCCTCGCTGTCTTAGACTGTTTCTAACTATGCTAATGAATTCATGTCTCTGTCAACGTGCCTCCATCTTGGAGGCTAATCTCTCCTCATAGCGGCTGTTACTCTCACCCTGGCTCATCCTGGTGTCTTTACTGAAAATAACTCAGTAAAATGACTCAGTAAGTTCTTGATTATTATTTTTGTGAATATTACTGTGATAATGATGAATATGGTTTTATCACCCAGCTCTAGCAGAGAGAAATGCCAGTGGAAAGATATGTTGACAGCTGGGATAGAAGGACAAAGGATTTTGTGTGATATGACAGACATGGCAGAGCTCAGAGACACTGATGGGAATGTAAGATTGCTTCATGAAACCCAAAATGGGTGCAGGTACATGTTAGCAGCACTTCAGCGAGTCTGGAAAACACAATCTTTAAATGATCGTGTGCAGGTCAGTAACTGATAGCCGATGGTAGTTCCCCTCATTATTTGATACAGGAAGACTTGTTCTTCTATCCCTTTTTCCCCTTGTGAAAAAATTGTATACGTGGGCATACTTGAAGTATGATTATAAAAACTTTAACTAGGCTTCAAGTATGCTGAAATACACCTTAATATACGTTTTACATGCGTGTTGTGAGGTTCTTATGTGACATTCCTCTGCATAGTGTAATCCATATCCATAATTCTCATAGTGAAAAGAATGAGTGTGCTGACAGGAAACAGAGCCTGAGTTGAAGCTGGTATTCTCTTGACGATTGCCGTCAGATAATCTGAGAGTCTCTGGCTGTCTCTGATATTCTGATTCTCTCATGCTGTCCATACCTGGAAATGTCAGGAAGCCTTTTAAGTTTGCATTGCTTGTAACTGTCGGGAGGCCAGAATAAAGAGACTCACACACACACACGCACACGCACACACACACACACACGGGACACTGACTTCCTGGCTATATATCATCTAACTGCTCAGGAGATAAACAGCCTTGATTACGGGTCCATTAGCCCATGTGTGCGTTGAGTACCTCCAGAGAAGGCATGTGTGTGTATGTTTGGGAATGCTGGCATGTGTGTGTATGTTTGAGAATGCTGGCATGTGTTGGGGGAGGGACAGGCAGTTCATTAGTGTCGATTACAGAGAGATCATGTCATGTCTTAGAGACATTGCTGGGGTTGTATAATTTATGATCATTCCCGTTCGTAAAGTATGCAGCCTTATAAATGTTTATTGCAGTCTCCCAGGAAGTGTGTATGCGTGTGTGTGTGTATGTTGTTGACTTCCCTAACTTGGTGTAATTTCTCTGCTATTTCCTGTGTTAGCTGCCCAACACTCTTCAGCCCAATATTGCCCGACCCAGACAAATGGCTTGGAACAGCAGTCATTTAAAGCCTATGGGGAGTGATTTTTTAATGATCCTGGTCTTTATCAGCTGTGCTTCTGACCACAAACATCCTGTGGCATGGTATGGAGGGCTGGTCAGTGGTTCCCTTGGTTACCATAGCTGAGTAGACCAGGGTGCTTTTGGACCTGACTGAGGTTCATGAGCATTGCAGTTTATACCTTACTTGGCCTTGAAAATTGAAAATCGCCCAAGTGTCCGACCAGACCTTCACACCTGACCGGAGTTCAACCACACCTGACCACTTAAATTTTTATTCTCATTCAGCAAAGAGGGGAGTAACCAGCAGTGCATAAAAATACATATTCCAGTGCAAAATTATCCGGTGACATTAGTCATATCCATAGACATCAGGGCAACAGTGAATGAAGGAACTTGGAATCCTCCGGGCAGCGTAACTTATGCCACTAAGAGGTGAGTGATGGCTCTACCCGGCACGTGTGACACAAGTGCCTCTCCCAGGTTTAAACGGCTCCCTTGCATCAGCATTCCCAGAATCCTCTGCTTCCTTCCTGTTCGCACTCTGCGGCTCCAGATGATAAGAAAGGCCAAATTGTCTCAGCCTTAGTGCCTTCCGCCGTCTGCCCCCCAGCCCCCGACCATCATCCTCTGCGGATATTAATAAGACCAGACCTTGACATTGAGGCTTTGTTCTCGCTGACTGTGGGACTGTTAGTCAGGGAGCCTACTGAAACATTGCACATTATCCATTCTGTCTTGCTGCTTAGTCATTCCTGGTTCCATTTAATTTAAATGGGCTACTTCTTTCCAATTTATCAAGGTTCGATTTTTAACCATGTCATTTGTATAATTTCTTATTGAGTGAAATTTGTTTGAAAGCCCACCTGCTTATTCAGCAGTTGCACAAAAGTAATCCACTGTGCCCCCTAAGGCCCAGCATAAACATTTAATGTCTTGCAGAACTTATTTTTAAAAGCCTTCTTTTGGTAAAGCATGATGTATTATACACTGTGTATACCTTTAACTGATTTAAATAGAGAGGGTGGATTTTGCACCGGAATAAACTACAAATGTTTTCCGTTTTACATGGACTACTGACATGCTGTGTGTGTATGTGTGTGTGTGTGTGTGTGCGTGTGCGTGTGCATGTGCGTGTGTGTGTGTGTGTGTGTGTGTGTGTACCTAGAGAGCCTATACCTGCTGGATCATGTCCTCCTATAGTAGCAGCCTATTACAACACAAGAGTGTTGCCAAACATGTTCACTCATTAGCTCACGTGTTTGGGCAGGTCAGTCCACAACCTGCTCACACTCAAGTGTTTAAAGAGCAGTGAGTGGCCTGGCGTGAAGCACGCATGCATGAGGGGTGGGAATGCACTATACGCAACTAACACAGTTGAAGAATGTACAGTAGATCTTATGCAATTTCACATTGTTGTGCCTGTTTTGATGTGCTAAATTTTTTAAATATATATTTTGTGATGGGAGAGACTGACATGGAACCTATATATAAACACAATAGGGTTAAAATGGCCCATGCAAGTGTTGTGAAATATCATATTTGCATCTATAAAAATCCGGCACGCATTCATGTTTTTGGAATGGGAGGGTTTGGGGGAATGTGGATGAGGTGTGGTGGGGGGGGGAGGGGGGGTGTTTGAGCTTTTGCGGCTTATGTTTCTGTAAATACACGAGGGACTCGCACTTCTCTCCCTCTGTGTCAACGGCTCTCGCTCATCCCGACTGCGGAACTTTTCCACCCTAGCTCCCCAGTGGTGGAACAAACTCCCCATTCCTCTATGTTCTACTCAAACTGCCTGCATTCCATCGTGGCCTGAAGACACACCTCTTCAGAATCCACCTTGACCACCTAGGACCTTTTTCATAGTATTTGTTCCCTGTGTTTTTTGTCTGTAACCGTTTGATGTTATAGTTTAGAAGGTATTTACCCACAGCTTACTGTGAACTACATTCAATGTTCATTACTAGGGATAGCTGCTATGTTATGGGAAGGATGTGCTTTGTCTAATCTGTTCTGTAGTTGCTTCGATGACCTTCTGTATGCACTTACTGTATGTTGCCTTGGATAAAAGCATCTGTTAAATGATTGTAATGTAATGTAATGTGACTGCTCCTCTCACCTCTAGCAGCCAATCAATCATGTATCTCACATGTCTGCTGTGCTTCGATTGGGCAGCTCACCGGCCTCAAAGACCTTGCGCCACTCTCTGCTGATGGCGAGCAAAAGGGAATTTTAAAATATTGCTGGAAGAAGAAAATTCAAACCACAGATGTCAAAGTGGATTCTCAAGTGAGTTTCACCGCCTTTCTAAAGAGGAAGATTGCGGTTAGATTGAATGGGCCCCCGTTGATGTGCAGTATGGAAAGTCTTTCTATGCCTGACACAGCAGTATGTGGTGCGTAAGTGTTAGTGTGGAACACACTAAAACAGGAATCAGTCCATGACGTAATCCGCCTATTGGGAAGAAACGGCCATTAAGACTCATCTCCATTCGTCACTCGGAAACCACCAGGCATTAAGTTGTGCATACTGTACTCTGTTCTTTCTTTTTTAGTCAAACAAACAGTGAAAAGTGTTGCTTCGATGATGAATGAAGTAACACAGGCCTCAGTGTGGGATTTATGTATACTTAAATGCTCAACATTCACTTTAGCCTCCTACACATTAAAATGTTCAGTGTTAAATCAACTCTTAGTGTGCATGTGGTCCCAATTGACCTACCGCTATAAGGTCCTGCCAAAACAGGATATTGTCCAATCATACTTTAGCAACCGTTACTATGCGCGCTGACCTCGGTTATGCGGTTCGTTCAATTGCATTGAAACCAATGGAAAAATTGCAGTAGCTCACTGAAAATTGTTACAAAAACAATGAATCAGACAGGATGGTGAAAATATGTGCTTGGGGAACCTGCAATACCTACAGTGGGTACCCTTAAAGATTGGAGGGAGGAGTAATTTTTTTCCCTTTTCCGAAACCATATAACCGTATAAAACCAGCGACAAGTGCATTTGTGCCAACTTAACATTAGCTATTAAATATCCCAGCGCTCACAAAGTAACAATGTGTTAACTTTAGCACTTCAGTTATTGAGACCACACTGCTGTAACGTTAATGCCGGTCTTCATTACCACCATATCTGATGTGATCTCAGCAACAGCCATCTTTAGATAACATTAAGTTATTTATTGCTAGTTGGCGTTAATGTTAGCTACTAGTTTGGCTGACCAGACATCCTTTTTCCTGAACATGTCTTCTTTTGGGAGTGGAAATATCCGTCCCGGCAGGATTTCTAAATTTCAAAAAAATGTCTAGTTAAGTTTTGCTTGTTCTTTAAACCATATATAAACACATAGCCTTTTTTATGTTTGTAACGCCGTCTAACATTACCCCTGCCCCTTTTTAAAAAAAAATATGGTCACCCTAACGTTACCTAACTATTCAGTAATCCTGGCGTCTTAACATGACAGTTTCAGGTCACTGGCTCTGGGGGGTTTATACCCAGAATGTAAATGATAACTAGGTTAGTTGAATGAATCCTACCTGCAGTGCAGGAACAACACTGCTCCTCGATGGTGTTGTTATCAGCAACCAGCGGTAACATTAGGCTTTACTCGATTCTAGTTACATTTTCATTTCTACACACTTTTACCTATCTATACACATTCGGATTGCGACTGACAAATTATGCAAAAACATACGTCATCTCACGCGGGAAATCCTTTTACCAAGAACTCAGAAACATCGCATTTAAATCCACCAAAATTATACTTGAACCAGTATGGAACACATTAGAAAAGCTCCAGGCTGATGTGAAAAGCTCAAAAACATGAAAAATATGCGTGTGGGCCTTTAACACTGGACGGTTTACTGTGTATAAGGGCTGATGGTGGTTTCTATTATCCAATATTATTTTCAACTACCGCTTATTTTTAGCATATCCCAGCATCCCTCAAACTGTCACATTCCCAGCAGCCTCAGGATCCTCCTGAGAATGGGATCTTTTTTTTCTGTCCATCAATAGTGATCCTTTCAGCCAGTGATTTCAGCTGAATAGTTCAGATCAGTGAATGTGCTGCATAAGGAATCTATCACAGGGGCTCAAAAATCAACAACCAAGGATGAAAGCGTTTAAAGAAGAACATTGGGAAGTGGGAACCGACTGGTTTCCGAAAAGCTGTGGCAATACTTTGAAAGGCAGATGCAGCGACTCCTGTACAGTAAATAACGTGAGCACGGTGAGCGGAAATCAGACGAGTTGCCGACAAGGCCTGAAAGTGGGGAAAAATCGATCTCAGAGCACCAGGAGACACCGGCCATGGGGATACCCATTAGGCCTCCTTCCTGAGCCTCTCAGCAATTTCTCCAAAAGAAGAGAGCTTAATGTGAACCATTAACGCTGCAGTCTAGCTGCCCTTCCCCTCCATTATACCCAACCGCCTCAGATAGCATCGCTGCCTGGAATACATTTACACTTATTTACTTAAGATATTTTATTACAACATAAACAACACCTGCTGGAGTGACAACTTGAAAACCTGTGCCACAGCTAAAATATCCAACAATATTTACTGCAGTATTGGTGAGAACGACCAGAAACAAATACAGGCACTACAAAGAGTAAGTACCTTTGAGTTTATAGGTTTTGTGTAGAATACTTATAGGCTACTGACTGTATTCTAAAAAGAAAAGTGTGGAGCGAGTGAGTGTATGGAACAAAAAAGTGATTATATGTCCGGCCTTGCCTGAAATCCTAAGTGGATGCATTAGTGTTTGAAGCAGTGATGGTTTCAGTGTTTACGATATTAAAGATGAGATGATAGTAGGATTTACTTGGCTGCAGTAAGCCCCAAGAGTGCATGAGTTATTACAGGAATAGGTGTCAGCCATTGATCCGGTTCTCCCTACAGGCTAAAATGTTCTAACTGAAAAACACCACATACAGGCAAAATGCTGGTCGAGTGAACCGGCCAATGATAGGGGTTGAAAGGGGACATGGACCATTGGTTCTAAAGTTCTGTGCAGTCTACAAAGAAAGTTAGAATTGCTAGCTCTAGTTCTGCACTATGTCCCTTTGTTAACCCTTTGTTACAACAGTATGGGTGCATTGAGTGAAGGAGTTGGTGTAGGCATATTAGAAGTAGTTTGGAAAACCTATACAGAGGAAGCTTTCAGGTGAAATGAATCACTGGAATCTTCTAAATGTTGAAGTATGCACACCTCAGACTCATTTGCCTGACTCTGTAATAAACTAATGAGTGTACCATGAAATTCTATCATTTTATGACGATAAATTCCATTTGACATTTTGTTTTTCTAGGTCCCATTGAAAAAGAGTCACTCATTGAGGGTTTTCATGGCACAATAAAAGCAAACAGGATTTTTGAGCCACGCAGAGGACGCCAGGCTGGCTGTGTGTGCTTACAGCGTGTGGTCTGCGATGCGTTGTCTTCCTGTTGAACTCTTGTTGTGACACAAGGAACTGTGAAGTGCATTGTATGGTCAGCCCTGAAGAGCAAAAGCAGCAGAGGGAAGGACTACAAAAGCAGACTTCCTGTCACTACACACTGAGCGGATTAGGACAGGTGTGGGGCAGGTGCCAGTGAGTGTGTGGGCGGTGTGCATGATGGGAAGGAGTGAGATACCGCTGCAATCCCAACATGGGGTCCCATTTGTAGCGGTACCGTTACCCCCCAAAACCCCAGCTGATTAGGAATACTAGTTACAACCACAAAAAATGAACATTATGTATTGAACAATATATTTTCTCAATATATGATACACAACAAATGTTGCTTCAATTACTCTTAAATATATTATATAATCTACCACAAATGTTGCTTCAATTAAAAAATTACTCTTAAATATACTATATAATATACCACAAATGTTGCTTCAATTTAAGAGAACTAAACTTTTTTCTTTTACGTTTTCTAATAAAAAAATAAATACAATACATTTTTTCAGTGCTGAACTTATATAAAATAAACAAAACAAATGAATAAAGCCTTCAGGGTTAGGAAATCATTTAGAATAAATAAAAATAATAAAAATAACTTGCAATGATTAGCCAAGCCTAGTTTGGCTAGTTGGCAAAACACAGGTGACCCAGCGCAGGTGTGTCAAGAACACCTTGAAAACAGCTAGGCTTATCAATGTCCTTACCACTTAACTTCAAAGTCTGACAACTAAAGCAAAGAAAAGCTCAAACGTAGGCCTCGTACACACTAGCACTAAAACCTGTTTTGAAAACCATTTTGGTTTCTTAAATCCATAGAATCCACACGGTTTCAAAAACCCCTCTGAGCTAGGATCGGAAACGTTTCGAAAACCCTTAAATGACGCGAAACCTTCTAAGCTAGTTCGGGCAGACAACTCGAGAAGCGTCAAATCGCATCAGCTCACATGATGGTGGTTTACTCTCTACTGTTTTGGCTCGCCTATGCTAAAAAAATGTTACGCAAACAGCGAGTGATAAGCCAGAGCCTAACTCAATCTCAATAAAATATTGCTTCATTCATTTGTTTTGTCTGACCGAACTGGTTTTAGCTGTGAGTGTGTACAGAATCAGTTGCCAAAACCTACCTACACAAAATCATTTTGCTTGGGTCATAAATGAATGATGTACTGTTCCATTGGTAGTAGCCTACTTGTGAGTTCCGTGACAATTGAACATCGGTTTATTTTATTTTCCTATTATTTTATCTGGATATTATGGCTGCTGATCCTGGTTCCACTTGGGAGGAGGAGACGTGTTGCATCGCCGTAAACACTTGGAAAGCGGCAAATGATCCATGTTGTTTATTTAGTTTTTATTCTCAACTGTAAAGGTCAATATGGTGACCAAGGAACGGAAAAGATCAAATCTGCTGTCAACTAATTGTGCTGTGTGGTGCGCATTCTTGTTTTCGAAAACCACAGCATGCATTTGAATAATGTACACAAACAAAGTAGCGAAAACCTCTCAGATAAAACATTTCCGAAATGCTTTGAAACTAAAACCCTAGTGTGTACAAGGCCTTAGTCTTAAAAGACCTGCTGAGTTTCAAGCTCATACAGGCTACGGCCATGAGGAGTGCGGTAAGAGGTTGTTTGATCAGAAAAGAACAACTGGGAGAAGCGATTTCCTGCCTCTTTTAATGCCAACCTGAAGGGTGTCGTCACACCCTCATTGGACAAGGCAATGCACCACAGCTGCTCTCAATGATCAATTAACTGCCTGCTAGATTCCAAGGCACTGATCAACAGCTGATCCTCATAGCCCAATAATCAAGCGCTGAGTTAAAGAAATCTCGAATTAAGGGAGTTTTGACAATCTCGAAATCGAGAAGGAATAAATCGAACTAATCGAAAAATGAAAACATACACTGAAGAAAACTAGCAAGCACCATCGGATGACTCATGGAGGAAGGTGGGGCGGACTGGTGTGTGTGGGGATTGGGAAGGGGCAGCAGAGGATGTGTGTGCGTGTGCGTGTGTGTGTGTGTGTGTGTGTGTGTGTGTGAGTGTGTGTGTGTGTGTGTGTGTGTGTGTGTGTGTGTGTGTGTGTGTGTGTGTGCACATATGTACCCAAATGAACCAAACAGTGCCATTTGGTTCCAATTTATCCAGGGTGTGGGGGTCAGGAGGCAGGGATAATATAAAGGAGACAATATCTATAAACAAAAAAACCGAGCACACATCCGTGACAGCTGGGAGCGGTCCTCCAATCACGTGACCCGAATGTTCTGCCACAAAAAGGAGTGTAACGAGCACATTTCCTTCCTTTGATTTTAACCACAGTCTGTCCCCAAGCAGCAGCACAAAACAACATGCGCAGAAAAATAAATGAGATTCCTATTCTCCCATTAAAAGGTTGGCCCTTCACCTTTGACCTTTACCCTGTGTCTCTAAAGATTGTGGTGTGGCTCAGGAAATTTACAACCACATCTTCACTGTGTGTGAGAGTTCAAAGCCAAGGAGGTATCCAGGGGTTGCATAAGGTGAGCTGCTTTAAGAGCCTCTGTGCCTGTTTCAGTCAAAGTGTCAGCATTGCACATGGTTCAGTCACTGCACGCGAATGCTCAGGGATGGCTTTAATTCCATAGCAAGAGCAGGTGGGATAGATGGAACCAGTATAATAAAATATCCGCCCCATTCTCTCAGCATCAGACACTTGCACATGGTCTACAGGTTTGTGAGGATTATGAAAAAAAAACATAGATCGGCGAATGGATTACATATAAATAGAGTTGATTCCTTCCTGTATAACTGACAGGGGAATGAACGCAGTATGATGTAAAGCTTAGCTTTCAGTATGATGTAAAGCTTAGCTTTAGAGTAGACCTGTTATCAAGGTATCTCTCTTAGAGCAAGCTATTTTGATACATGTGTACATATTTAATACATATATTCAAGCTTAATTTCTACTTCCACTTTGTGCCTGATGCCTCGTTGCAAAGTTAACGTGGATTTCCTGTAGAACGTGTTTCAGTATGTAATTATGTTTCCTGTACAGCACTGCCCTTTTTGATTGCTTCAGCGTTTGAGAGTCAGCCCTTGCATCTAACCTGGGACACATAGAGCCAGCTTTCTTTGAGAGGAAGACAGAGCAGTCTTCCTCTGCAAGTTTGACGATGAGCCCCCATCTCTGTCTCGCCATGTCTTTGATATTAACTCTTTAATGTGTACGATCACAAATGTGTGATTAGAACGTTCTTAACTGAACGTTCTAATACTGATGTACCAATCACTACTGAAAAAATTCTACTCAGAATTTCTACTGAGAAATTGAGTTTTAGAACACAGACTTAAAATTTTGAAAACATTCCAAATAACCTACTCTTCAAAGGGTTAAACAGGTCTGCTTCAGAAGATGAATCAACAAGAAAATTGGGCCTTTTGACTGGGGCTGGCATGGTCATTTTGGACAAATTATAATTTTTTGTTTTCTTGTCACTTAATGATTTTTTCCTCTTGTTTATATGCTGTATACTGCTGACTGCATTTGCCTCCAGTACCAATTTTCAAGAAGGTTAACTAAAGTCATCTTTACTTCATATTGGATTTCATTTAGTTAATTATGTTACTTTGCATGGCTTACATGATATGCTTAATTATGTTTTCAGCTTGATTTCCTCTGGGCGGAAATCTGGGACAAAGTCAAAGCAACACAAATGACCCTACCAGGATTAAATCTTACAACTGATTTAAAGGAGGAATATACAGTGTCTCGTCCAGTACACAAACAGGATCTGAGCAATTCAGTTGTTTCCCGGAAAATTGACTGCAAATAGGATTAGAAAAGGGCAAGAGTGCCACCACCTTCAGACCATGAAGTCATCCCCTCTGAACCAGGGAGCCTGCGGGAATCAGTTAATAGTTTGTCTGGGTTCTGATTTCTCCGCAGCATGAACTTTGCCCCATATGAAAGGACTCTGGGTAATTTATGGGCGCCTTTCATGGTGGAATGTTAAATAGAGCACGTCCCGTGGGAAAAAATATGGACAAATTTGATACGCTATTAACATCAGTTGTTTTGGCAGAACTTTTAAGAATAACAAGATATGGTGTCGGAATGAAAGGACAAACATGTGGGAACTTGCTGCTGCACTTCTGCTTTGAGACACTTAATGAAGTAAGAACTGATTTTGGTTCTGGGGAGCACTAGACTGTAACCAGCAGGGTATCAGGGGCTCGCCCTGACTGCTGAACCCGCCTGATTATTGCCTGAACCAAACCATGCACGTTTACATTTTACGTTCTGGAAATATCTGTGTACGCGGTCATGTGAGAAGGCGCAAAATAGGTGAAATGCCAAAAAGAGCAGTTACCCGGCACTGAGAGAAGGGACATTGAGGGGTGACAGGTCAGGTAAGAAGGGGTTATATGGGGGTGAGGTCAGAGAGTAATTGGAACAGGGAGTAAGAGGGGTTTAAACGAACTCGGAAAAGGTGAGCTCATTTAGACTGGAGAGGGTGGTTAGACAGGACACATATGGGGTGAGTTAAGCCAGGTGGGGGTTTGGGGAGGGTGGGATAAGTGAAGAGAGAGCAGACAGTGTTGCTTTACTGCAGAATATCATGTGACCCAGCCCTGCAGCAGTGATTGGTCCCTAACTGCAGCTGAAGCTGTGTGGTGCAGCCATGCTGCTGCTTGGCACCCCCACTTTCATCCCCCCACCCACTCTCCTTACTCACCTGCTACACCACAGCAGCGGCAGAGGACCACACTGTGTGTTACATGGGCGCTAGGTGTCGCTATTGCCTGAGGGAGTGGCTATCAATCACCCTCCGTGAATCAGTCCACCAAGCATTACCAACATTTCAAAGTATAATTTTTTTTGTTTTGTTTTTTTTGGGGGCGGAAGGCGGGTTCTTAATCAAGTGAACTGTAATTATAAGCACTGTGGTGTGTTGGTTAAATCCAGAGAGAGAAAGTCTTGTTCTGTCCTTGAGCCAGGAGATTTCTGTGAATGCCTGCAGGGAACGTGCAGCTGCATTAAAGCAAAATCTTCAACTTGATAAACAAATATGAATGAGAGAGAGCGGGGGACGGAGGGGAGAGGGGGGTGATTCAGAGATCAAGGGGGAGGGGGAAGAGAAAGAGGGAAAGGAACAAAGGTAAAAAAGAAAGAATTACAGGAAAAGAGAGGAACGTAAAGAATCGAGGGTAAGAAGGATGCATCCCAAGAGCGTAGCTGTCTAGCTACGAGGCACAGGGGAGAGATTGATACTGCGCCGAATTATTTGATTTAGAGATTAAAGAAAAAAACCCTACCTGAGAGCATCCACGGGGAGTGCCTACTCTACCATGCCGGCTCAGATGGCTCTAATCAGATTAGCCCTCTGAGTCAAGCCTTTCTTACAAGTAATGAGACTGATGCGTTGTGGGTATTTTCACTGCATTGTGGGTAGCTTCACTGCCTGGCTATGTCATCGTTAGCCATCCATAAAAATACCATAATCATACCTGGGCCACTGTCAGAGACCACGGTATCAGATTAATGAAAACAGAGCCTTGGTTTCTGCTGGGTCGTCAGGTGGATCTGCAGAGTGAAAAACAGGAAAACAAACTGACCTTTTCTATAAGATACATTCTGAAAAAATTCTGAAAGATTCAGAAAAAATTCCCATTCATACAGCATGATTTTTACTGAAGCCAATCAGGGTAAGTGCATTGCTTAGCAGTACAGTGCACAACTAGGGTATCAAACTTTCAATATGCACATTGAATAGGTTCCTTAACCACTGCTTCACATTTATTAGAGAATCTGGTTTCATGCACATTGTATCTGGAGTGCTGAAGATGCTCTCTGCTGGCGCTCGTTAATCTGTGTTAAATATACACACAGAGTACTGATTATATCTCTCATTTGAAGATGTTTGGTTCCAATAGCTTTTTGTCTATAGTGTATACTGTTGGCTGTAGTATCTGATACCACCCCCCCCCAAACACACACACACACACACACACACACACACACACACAATGGGCTGTAGCTCAAATGATCGCACTGTGAATGTGTTATGATTATACATCAGAACAACATGTCAAAGGATGAGCAAAATAATAAATAAATAAAATCTTATTAGGATCATAACACCACCAAGATGTTGCCAGTGAAGCATAAGGTTACAAAATGGCAGGGTTTCAGAGAAGGCATCAATAGGGCCAAAAATGCCCCTAAATGGGCAATTTAATCGCAAGATTCCCAAAAAGTACTTGACCAAGATCTCAAATATGCATCAGATATCTTTCCTTCATGGGAAGTTTCTTTGTGGTAAATTGCAGGAAAATGAGACCTCCAGGGAATTCAGTGTTGAAATTCACACGGAATGCCCCAAAGGTTGCTATAGCCAGAATACATAACACATTGTTAATACTTTGAGAGAGCTATGAGTTAAAACTAGAGTGCTGCTTGTCATTTTATATGACTACAACATGCTTGTAATTGGCATTCATGGTGGAATGTTTCCTTTGTATATTACACTGTTGAGTAAATAACAAGATGCAGATCAGCTCAGACAGCGATCCTTTTTGTGACAGATTTAATTAGGCTGTAGAATTAATAGACTCCAAACACAAATGCTTCTCCCATACAACTGACAACACTAAAACATTTGCAGCAATTATAATATATTTATAAATGTATTTTTATCAGGATATATAATATTTTATTGTTATTGTTTTTAGCACAAAAAACGTAAATACATTTATTTGATAATGAAATTGGAACAATTCACTTCACTCCTTTTATTGATAATCTATATTCCTCTGAATTCCCATGTATGGATTTAAATCTATTGAGCTGAACTGGTGGAGATAAATTAATGGTATTAGTTTTAATCAGTGCATATATTCTTGCCATGCTATTCATCATAGTTGATTAGACACAACATTTCATTACAGAAGATTAAAGGCAAAAATAAATGACATATGTTTTCCATATTTAGAGCACAGCGCCAGAATGCACGGTGACATCCATGGCTTTCCTAACAAAAGCATTATACACTATATTTTGACTGACAATTTATCCCAGTTCCTCACTGCAAGTTGTTCTCAGCGCTTTATATTCTCAGCACTGTAACAATTGTAGCTTTTAGGTGAGGAAGAATTCCAAGGCTTAAGCCCATTCTCAAGAGTTATACTTGGATTGTTAAAATAAGACTAGGGTAGGATTCGACATATGTTCCATAGCCAGAGTATTTAATAAACGGCAGTGGTTACCATTGTTATCATAACCTATGACCTCTTCAGGTGAGCTGACAGCTGCTACAGATTATACCTGAGTTTGAAGGTGTGTGAGGCTAAAATGGAAGGAATTTATAGATGATGCAAGGGCTAGGTGGGTTGCCTTTCTTTTAGCACAACCTGAAAGGAGACGGTCTGACAAAAGCATGTGATGTCACTTCCTGCTTGTTTCCCAGCTCGTGTGCTGTTACACTCGCCAACCCCTGGCTGTCACTCCATTAGCCTTCTGAACTCCACTTACTCAAAATAGATTGTTTTTTGAAATGGCTAAAAGTTAGCTTGTCACAAAATGGCTGTAATTTGATAATTTCCTCACAAACCTGGCCTGTTGGCCTCTTCTTAGCTTTGGCAGGAGCCTAAAGGAAGAAACCGGCATTTCTGCCAACTGTGTTTCTTTAGGAAGGCACCAGGATTGCAGTTTCAAAGAAAACTTTTAGCGTTTTAGCCCCCTCCCCTGCTTTATACAGCTGCACACAAACATAAACACATAAACACACACAAACACACATCTCTAAGCCAATCTGAATGAATGCTTGCTAGTATTTTCTTGCATGGAATTCGCTCCCTCTTCTTTCCCTGTGGATAGAATTCCACTCATCCATTGTCTTAGCAGATGGCTATCTATGTTTCATGTGTTCAGGGTGTAACTCTCTCTCTTGCGACAGACATACCCCACATACATACTGTCCTTTTGTCCTTTCATGCATCTGGAAGGTTGCTGGTTCCAATCTTGGGAAGGGTTCTGCCTGTGTAACCGTGCACTGCATCGCCAGGGAAACATTTGTATAGCAACAATTTAAAATGGAAAACAAAATATGACCCTCCACACGATTCTATAAAAGAGCACTTAACAAAATTATGAGTGCATTTTTGAGATTCTGTTCACAAGCCCAGGGCATAGTTAAACCTGATACTCATCCCCCACACATAATCCTGTCAGGATACACCCTTTCCCATTAACTCATTTGTGAAAGTAATGATCCTGAGCCGGGACCCCTGTTAACTGGACGGACAGTGTTCCCTTCCACTGGGTTCAGCTGATACACATGCGATTAAAGATTTATCTGTGGATTTGACTGCAGAAGGGGATGCCTAAGGTGACCTGTTGTGCTGACTGCTGAGATTGCCCTAACTGTGGGTTCATTTGTTGAACTCATTGTTGCTGTATCATTGTAACAGGGCTGTCATGGCCTCCAAGCAACGGACCATGCCGAGAATTTAAATTAGCTACTCTCTCTAAAAACATTCTCTCTCTCTCTCTCTCTCTTTCTCTCTCTTTCTCTCTTTCTCTTTTCTCTCTCTCTCTCTCTCCCTCTCTTTCTTTCTCTTTCTCTATTTTTCTCTCTCTCTCTTCTCATTCCTTCACCTTACTCATTCTCTTTACTCTTTCCTGTCTGCTTTCCCTCATTCATTCTACCCCTACCCCTGCCCCTAACCCCCCGCACACACACACACACACACACACACACACAAACACACACACACACACACACACACACACACACACACACTCTCTCTCTCTCCCTCCATCTTATGCCACCTTTCCTGTATTGTCTTTTTGGTTCTCCTCTGCCAGTTACTCTTGAATTGAAGCAGCTGATATATACTCATTCTCATTAATCTTATAGCCCAGATAACCCTTTAAGAAGACAACTGTGAAGTACACTTATGAGCAGTATGTTTTAGCCTGTGACAAAGCAGTCAGATATACTTTACATGTTAATTGTTGGGAGTTTAAAATGTGTTTAGGCTGAACACAGTGATATTAAGAGATATATAGTGTAGTGATATTAAGAGAAGGATGTATACCTTAAATTCTTCCATTTGACACTGTTAACTTATTCATTGATTAATATTCACAAAACTGTCACCGATAGTCATGTTTATGAATTAAGCAAATTTTTCCACTTGGCACTGCAAAAATGTTATCTTGTGCAACAACTTCCTTTATGTGACTTCCTGTGAGAAGCCTCTGCTTTCCCTAACATACATAACAGCTGACAGTATCAAACTGATGTGTGCCCCATATAATATACTTCACAGTATATACAGTCCAGGCTTCGTACTACAATGTGTGCTTGTATTGAAGAAAACAGTCACTTGCTCGCAAACGGGAGAAGTACAGAATGGTACAAGCAGTATGGCAATGATGTGAGAGCAATACAACTGGAGATTCCAGTGGATCAAATTTGGTGATGATTTTGGATTATACCCAGTGAGAATAGAATAATTCTGTGTGCACTGTCATGTCCGGAATGTACCAGAAACAGAAGAAGCAGTGAATCTCTCCAGTTGGTATGCGTGATAAAACGCTCACTCCACACCTCCTCTGGTGGCGCAGGGGGGGAATGACAGTGAGCACAAATCAATTATGCTGAATACTCAGGTGCGCCTGACTGTATTTTTTGTATTATCAGATTTTCATCAGCATTTTTTTTTTCCATAAATGGATGGATCCTGCAACTAAATCTATATTAACTTTGTATCAGAGAACATATATGTACCTTATCATTAGCACATAAAAATATCAGAAATATCAGCCTATACAGAGTTTTTTAGCCGGAAACAGTGCACAAGAGCAATGTATTGTTCGACACCTCAACACAGAATACAAAATGCATGAAGCATGACCAACCAGTCATCAAAAATAAAACATTTTAAAAACGTAGAACTACACATGAAACTATAGATCACCTGACATCACTACAAATGGTGATCATCAACAAATCAATAAAACCTAGCAAAAAAATTAATTATTATCATATTTTACCATCAGAGAATAAAAGGCCGCCTGGACACAGTGAGTCAACAGTACATCCATGTGTGATGTTAGGGTGTGTGCATGATTTAGCTTCATCGGCGTTCTGCAAACAATTGCTCTGAGACTACCTGGCTATTCCCTTGTATATCTGCAGCTGTTCTGCAAATCTAGCATTTTCTGAGGTAGTTTGCATGAGAAGGCACATAGAGACTCCAAATATGCCTCACCCTTGTTGACCGTCCTTATAGGGATTATTTAACGTTGTCATGCCGACAGTATAATAACTAATCAAAAGCAGAACCTGTCACCGTGGCTACAGACATATCCATGGGGTGTATGTCCATTTTCCCTCACTATTTCCACTACAACACATCTTTCTGTATGATAATTAGCAAACACAGGTGCCACTGAGTGAGTTTGTTATACTTGAAAATGGGAAGAGGTCATGCTTGGAAAAACCTGAAAGAGCATGTCTTGTAATATTGTGCCAAGCAAGAAATCTAAATACAGACAATCTTTCTAAATTCATATTATAATAATTTTATATAACATTTTAAGCATTAACTGTAAAATCTGCCAGCTTTTGCATAGTGCTCCTGTAACTGTGGAAAATGGTAAATGGTATAAGCAATACATGTTTTGTTTCGTTGTTTGTTTGTTTTTTGGAAGGAAAAATGGAAGAATACAACGCAATATTCAAAGCATTAACATATTCATTCCAGATACAAACATACTGCAGGAATCCCATGAACGGAAACGATGCTTGTGATAGTGAATAATTGTATTGTCTTTCGCAATATTGAAAGGCTGTGTCTAGTCTGACAATGCAGTCCAATGTCCTTTCCTGGGAATTCAGTAAATGATGCAAAGAGCAGTGTTTATTTGTCAAAAAATTAAACAAATCCGGATCGCTTCTCTGCCTTTTGGCTACGATCATGCGAGATCGGAGACTTATTGTGACGGATTTCCTCATGCTTCTTGGCCCGGCTAGGATCATGGTGCGGAGTTTCGGCTCTGTTTGCACGCTGGTATCAGCTGGGCCGGAGGTGGTCATTTACTTTGGAGTGTGTGCTGCCTTTGAAAAATGAACGATGTCTCCAGTGCCTGTCGTGTGATTGGTGTGAATGAAGGGGGGGCTCTTTGTTTACCTCCCTTTCCAAAAAAAATAATGTATTAAACAAATCCGCTTGCGATATCAAAGACTCTTATTGCGTCACTAGTTTCGTAAGAATGGACTTGTCAGAAAACCACGCCTGTGCCTGAAGTTTGCCCCTCCCCCTAGCGAGCGAGCTGCTGCTGGAGCAGTTTGTAATTCCTCCGCTTTGCAAGTGCTTGCAGCTGTCTGCTGCCTGTCTCATACCAACGCTCAATAGAGCATGGGCAAACCGTGAGAACAATCCCGCAGAGCAAACTTTGAAAAGGCGAAGCCCGGGACGACAAGAGACGCATGCAATCAAATACCCCAGCTCGTGATCGCAGGAATTTAAATACAAAACATATTTAAGGAATGTGGGACTATAAAGCCAGTCAATGGTAAGATTGATATCAACGTGTTTAACCGCCGTAGAAACCGAATTGGTTGATGTCGTAATGCTTGTTTTGGAGGAGCAAAATACGCATAGAGCCTCAGTTGGCTTTTTTATGCTTCTTTGAGTCATTGAGTGTATACCAAAACTAAAAATTGAGCGAATTAATTAACTATACTAGATAGGCTAAACCGTAAGTGTAAGTGAAGATGAAAGTTCTTTTTAAAATAACGCAATTCCCATCGTTTACATATTTCTTCTCTTTTTAACAGTCGACACAACTGCCCTTTGCAGACACCATGACAACAGACTTAAACTTTACTTCACTTCTGAATGTCTCCGAAATACAGAACCACACCAGGGGCTGTTCACTCACAAAGACTGGTTTTCAGTTTTATTACCTGCCGACTGTTTACATAATGGTGTTCATTACTGGATTGATAGGAAACAGTCTGGCGATTTGGATGTTCGTGTTTCACATGCGGCCGTGGAGCAGCATCTCCGTGTACATGTTCAACCTGGCGCTCGCCGATTTCTGCTATGTTCTGTCTCTCCCTTTTCTGATTTTTTACTATTTCAACAAAACGGACTGGATATTCGGGGATGTTATGTGTCGACTGCAGCGCTTCATTTTCCACGTGAATCTATATGGAAGCATACTGTTCCTGACTTGTATCAGCGTGCACAGGTACACGGGAGTGGTGCATCCGCTCAAATCTTTGGGCCGGTTAAAGAAAAAGAACGCCATCTACACCAGCGCGCTGGTGTGGTTCGCCGTGGTGGTTGGAATCTCTCCGATCCTGTACTATTCCCGAACCGGGCCCAAGAACAATGGCACTACCTGCTATGACACCACGACTGGGGACGAGCTGCAAGGGTACTTTATATACAGCATGTGCACCACGGTGTTCGGGTTCTGCATCCCTTTCATTATCATCCTCGGCTGCTATGGATTGATAGTGAAAGCATTGATATGCAATGACATGAGTAACGCACCTCTACGGAGGAAATCCATTCACTTGGTAATCATAGTATTGGCTGTGTTCGCCGTTTCGTATTTACCTTTCCACGTGATGAAGAATCTAAACATGCGAGCCAGACTGTACTTTCAGAGCCCGGACATGTGCGACTTTAATAACAGGGTGTACGCCACCTATCAGGTGACCCGGGGACTGGCAAGTCTCAACAGCTGCGTGGACCCCATTTTATACTTTTTAGCCGGGGACACGTTTCGGCGAAAGCTGTCCAGAGCCACTAAAAAGACATCTAGGAAGGGGGAAAACACCCCCCAATCCAAAAGTGAAGAGACTGCGCTCAACTGTTTGCCGGAATACAGAGAAAATGGGGACACGCGTCTCTGAATATGACCATTTCAACATTTTTTAATTTTTTATTTTATTTTGTTACACATACGTCTGGGGGCATTACACGTTGAGCCATAGGCTACCCACTGTCAGGGGGCACCCACCACTGCAGCTAAGCTAATGTGTGAGGGTGATGCACACAAATTTGACATTGCTGAGCTGGTGTTGTAGTAATTCATGTCCTGTGAACACCGTCCCCCTTTTCATATATCCCAAGTTACTGTGTCAAATTTATTTTCATAAACTGGTTAAACGTGTTTTGAGTATTTTCAACCCACCATCTGTCGGTTACCTAGAAATGTTTTATTGCAGCTAATTCTCAATGACATAAAGGTCTAGCATACTTTTAAAAAAAAAAGTGTTTTCTGTTTCTCAGTATATGCAATCATTGTAAAAGACGAAAGGGAAAAAGATATATGAAACACACGATTAACGCTTAATTAGTATAAATTAACCTGTTAAATAAGCTTAATGAGCTTTGTGTGTGATCTTGCTTAATGCAAACGAAACACTAATTTGCTTTGGCTCTCTGCCGTAGTTTGAACATTAGTCTGTTCTTATTTGAAGGTTTTCCTATTGATAGGCCTGACCGATATGCACAGTATGTATTGCATATATTTTTTGTTTTATTAAGACTGTTGGTCATGTCATATTTTTTTGTTTTTTTTGTTACGTGCATTCATGAATGGGATATAATTACTGATACATTATTAATCTTGACATTTAATTTCATAAACAAGTGCAATACAGTATATGCCTTTATTATATATGTGCCTCATGCACTGTGTGCCTGTCATTTAGCCTATACTGTACATGACATATGAAGGGTCAAGGCATATAAATCCCATATGAATATATCGGTATACATGATTTGTAGAGCTATATGGTTCTTTGGCAAGCATTTTATTTATTTTTTTAACTTGTCCTAACAATATTTGAGAGAAATATAATTAACTGTTAAATATCGCATGTAGTCAGTGTTAAGCCATGAGAACCAAGGGTAATTAACACCCCCCATCCACCCCCTGTGTAAAGTGTTGTCTGCATGGATATCAGCGTGCATGCTGTGAACAGTGGTAGGTGTTTATTGCTGATCTATACATCAGCATAGATTATTGCTCTGAGCTTGTACTTTGGTGTCGATTGTGACTGTGAATAAAGTTTTATGAAAACACATGTCGATATTCAGTTGTATTAAACAATGTTCATATGAAGCTAATCGTTTATTTTTTAACTGCCGAAAGGAAAGAGAAAAATAACTACATGTATAACTTTTTAATGTCCAGCTCCATTCACAGGGTGTCTTTCTCTGTCAAGAAACAGGTTTCTGATCTTAGATCAGTGATCTGAAAGGACATGAAACAGGCTTCTGATCTTAGATCAGTGATTTGAATGGACATGGTGCCCTGATGTACTCCATTATCTTTACTTACATTCATTTTTTTCTGTTTTTATATTTCGGAATGAGTTAGGTTTATCATGCAGACTCTATCATGAAATTATACCATTATAAAATAATTATCATATTGGTAATTGTATAGGGCAGAACATATCTGTTGCGGCATTTTCTCCATCCATCTATTGTAAATAATTAAATTCCCTGTCGTGATATATTTCTACTTGTCCCAGTTCATTTTAAAGTAATCATCCTTGACAATGGAGATGGTATCACATTGTGCTGTATAGACATTGACTGTGTTGACGAAGGCATACATCTCTTTGCCATTGTGTGTATTTTTCTCCTCATAATAGCATGAAGCACAAGGAGATGAGGGGAAATAAAGAACGAGACATTTTTTTTCAGCCGCGTTCCCAAGAAGCGCTTTGTGCGTTGAACAAAGAGGGGGGTGGTTACTGATGCAGGCGGTGTTGGGATTCTGGAAACCGCCATTGCCAGGGCCAGAGATCAGGCTGCCTTTCTCTTTCAGGAAACGGACTGCTTTCTCTTGGGTTTTTTTTTTTTGTATAAATAGAAGCCTATTTTTTAATTTCTTCTTTGTAGGGGTCGCTTTGCGGTCGACCTACTGAGTGAAATGTCCTTTGTGACACCTTGTGGTTTTGTATCCAAACAGGTGGCTGTTTATGTTTCTGTTGTTGCTAGAGGTGGTGGTGACGTCATGTCGATTGTTGTGCTGAGCGTGAGAAAATACAGGTTTATTTATTTATTTATTTTTTAAACGGTCACCCAGAGATGAGCGTGGGCACACGTGCGTGTTGACGTGACAGACGATGGCAGGGCAACCCTGGTCCTGGAGTGCCAGAGACGGTCCTGGTTTTTGCTCCAACCTATAACGACATAACTATAACTACAACATTGGATTAATTTTAATTATTGAGGAGTAGTGAATGCAGGAGACAACGTGCTGAAGGCACTGAGCATTTGACTGTTCAAAATAGGCTCAGAGTTATAATCATCCATCAAACTCTTGTGATCAAGCTCAGATGGAACAAAAACCAGAAACGTCCCCTGTACTCCAGAACCAGGGTTGCCTACCGCTGGTGTATGGTGTGTATTTGCGTGTGGCAGTTTGCACAAGAGTGTAAGTGTGGCAGTTTGTAAGTGTGTGTGTGTGTGTGTGTGTGTGTGTGTACATGGCTGTGTTTTGGCTGTGTGTGTGTGACCGTGCGTGGAAGTACATGTGTGTTTATAAAGAGCCGCTTGGCCAGAGACGCTGCGCTTGCTTTGAAAGCAGATGTGCAGCGGTTTGAAGGGACGGAGAGCTGGCGGGAGCGTTTGCGCCCCCCCCCATAGTGGCAGGGAGAGGGAAGCTGAGGCCGCGCTGCCGTGCTGCGGGAGAAAGAAAGGCTAGGGCCACGTCTCTTCTGCGGAGGAGCGGCTGTGACCCAGAGGGGTCGAGGCAATTACCATCCCGACCCGCACAGATAAAATACGACTCTTTGTCCCTTTAGATTTACAGGAGGTGGCGAAGCCACGCAAAGTCCCCATGGAAACCAGCAGTGGTCATTAACATCGAGTGGCAGTTGCATTATCTGGGCCTCATTATCAGGGGGTCTGCGTGAGCTCCGTGTATCCACCGATTATGGAAAATTACCGGTCCAAACTTTCCCTTGGAAAGTAACAGTCAAATATCATGTGCATGCAGACCGGGTGGGCGTGTACTGTATGCGACATAATGGGAGTATGTGTCCCTTTTTGTGGTTTAATATTTTTGCCCTGGGGAAGTCCTACTTTTCCCCATTAAGAACTGTTTTTTAGGTGTGTCTTAATGGTGAACTGTGTAGGTAAATCAAAAATAGTATTTTGTAAATTGAATGTAGTGTGTACATACAAGTCCTTTACCATAAACGTAACTAGGCTATTGTTAGCCCAAAACAGGACACGTGTGTGCGCATGCATTAGACAAATGCATCTTTTGAATTCATTATCTGAGTTCAAGCCTGTTGGAGAGAGCTCCCCCCTCCTTTTAAAAGCAATCTGAATAACTATTATCCAATGAATAGTAACCAGATTACAGAGAAATGACTTGGTGTCCTCTTTGACACAGCAGGACAGATAGTGTTAAGCTTTATTGAGGGCAGTCAGGCGGGTAGTCGCTTCTACATTTTGCTGGTATTGAATAAAATCGTAGTCTCTGTAATGCTAATTCCTAATAAGAAACGGCTTCTGGAGTACAGTTTTAGTAGTATGTAATACAGACAAAAAATAGTTGTGCATAACGGGTTAGCCTAGAAAATGCTGCTGATTGTTTGCTTCAGAATTAATCAGCCTATAGACCGGAGTTCATGTCACTTTTTCAGTGTCATATTTCTTTCTGTCTCACACCATTACCTGACAGATCAATATGACGTGATTTGCTGTTAACAAAATTAATGCCTTTTTGATTTTAAACACCCCCTTTCGCGTCGGTAAATTACACAATGGAGGAGCCGAGAGAAACTCCAATTAATCTTGTCAATGAATGCAGGAGGCGCGGAAGCAGGAGGCACGGAAGCAGGAGAGAGGCCCCAAATGTTCTCCGCAGTAACTAGATTCTTGACTTTCCAGACTTTTTGTTGGAGTTCTTTTTCTGAGCTATTGTCGAACATAACTGAACTCCTTAATTAGTCCACAGCGCCATTAGTGACAGGAACTCTTTAGCCAAACGAGGAAGCATAACACAAGATGCATAGTTTTCCCAGTGAGGAATGGTCTTTGGACCCTCCATATGTGTGCAAGGGAGGTTAATTGTCTCTTATCAGGTCACATGCTTTTTGCTCATGCAGCTCATACGCTCAAATAAATGGTGAAGCATTTTGCTTTTCAGGCACCTGTGAATGAGCTGTGGGCCTGAAATCCATTGAAGGTGAACTGTCTGGCATTGATTGCACAGTTATGTTGAAGATCTAGTTTCCTGATTGAAGCATGTGAAGTATTTGACTCACTCGCCTGTCTTGCATCTTAAAACTTTGGTTTCTGTCCAGGGTTATTTCACTTTCATGTACTTTATGTGCTTCACAGATCACCCTTCTCTAAGCTCAACATTCATTCGCGATAGTTTTATCTGTAGAGTTGTTTTGGAGCACGCCAGGCAGGTAGAAAGATTGCACTGTGAACAGTAACAACGTCCTGCCTCAGGCCCAGAAGATTCACCAGAACATGAATTCAAGCTGTACAGGAAGTGAAAGGGAACAGAAGTGCTAATTAACTGTCATTCATTGTTTGTGTGCTCTTTTTGAGCCATGTTAAAGTAGCCTTGTTCCTCCTTTTTTGTTCCTCTCTTATTGGCACTGAAGCTTAAAAATCTCTCTCTCCCCGTGTATGGTTTTTTGACCAAGCTATAGGCCTATATAATTTGTGAAGTATTTATGGGCAGTGTTGCCTATCATTTATTCCCATTAAAAAAAATGTACTGCTTATATTGAGAATATGAGAATGCTGCTTTAAAACACAAATGTCCATCTGCTCAAAGACGAGAAGTAGGAAGACAAGATTTCTAATGAGTTGAGGAGAAAAATCTAATGACACAAGATAGGAGTATGGCTCATGGCAAGTGGGTGGCATTGGCTACCTGTCAGACGTGGTCTGGGACTGATATGGCCAAAAGTATCCGAACACCACTTGGTCCGGGGCTATTTTTTATGGTTCGGGCTAGGCCCCTTAGTTCTAGTGAAGGCAAATTTCAACGCTGTACAATGATATTCTCGATGATTCTGTGCTTCCAACTTCGTGGCAACAGTTTAGGGATGGCCCTTTCGTGCTTAAGAATGACAATGCCCCCGTGCAGAAAGTGAGGTCCATACAGAAATGGTTTGTTGAGATCGGTGCGGAAGAACTTGACTGGTCTGCATAGAGCCCTGACTTAAACCCCATCAAACACCGTTGGGATCAATTGGAAAGCCGACTGTGAGCCAGGCCTAATAGCCCCACATCAGTGCTCGACCTCACTAATGCTCTTCTGGCTGAATGAAAGCAAATCCATGCAGCCAGAAGAAATCCATGTTCCAACATCTAGTGGAAAGCCTTCCCAGGAAAGTGGAGGCTGTTATAGCAGCAAAGGGAGGGGGATTGGGGGGGGCAGGCAACTCCATATTAATGCCCATGATTTTGGATTGAGATTTTGGATGAGCAGGTGCCCTTACACTTTTGGCCATGTAGTGTATCTTGAGCAAGATCGTTAGTCTCCTGAATTGCTGTTGCCATCCACTTTTCAGCACCAAATATTACCGGGCATTAACATGATAAAAATGTTGTAACCTTGGAGCTTCCGGGCTGTTCATCCTCATAATGGGGCTCCGCAGTCTGGTACTGAATCGGACTGTGCCAGCGCCGGTTGTGGCCCTCATCTGTGCAGGGCGATGCACAATTAGCTCTAGCATCACCCAGGAAAAAGAGGGTTTTGGCCGGCCTGGATGACAGCACGTCATTGCGTACCAGGCATCGACCCCTGCTAGCCAATCGGGTGCCCGCAAGTGTGCCCGTTTAGACATGCATGAAGCGTCTTCCTCAGACTCTGATCTGTACAAACCCGACTTGCGAACTGCGGTGTGAACTGCACAGCATGCTTTGGAGGAGAGAACATGATCGTCTGCATTTCCCCCAATCAATAGCAGAGGCTGCAGAGACGAGTAGAGCAGTGTGTAATTGGGAGCGTTTGTGGCTGGGATTATTCTCTGACCCTGCAGTGTGGGTGAAGAAATGCCAACGAGCTCTCGTAGCCCAGAGCTTTGCTGACAACAACCATGGTGTGAGAGATTGTTAACTTTAAAAGAGCCACAAAACTGCTGCTGGTATTTTTTTTTGTACGAGTGAAGTGCGGAAGTTTAGGCGACCGTGATCATCAAAGGAATTTTATATGAATGTCTGTGGCTTCTCAGGATTGAGGGGGAAAAAGCCTACTTTTCCATATGGGCACCGTAAGGCCTCAATAATTATCCCCAAGTGAAACTGTACAAAATACAGTATGTTGCTGTCTTGTATGAATTTCACTCATGCCTTTATCAGTTAATGTGTGAGGAAATTGTCCATAAATTGCCTCCACTGGTGTCAGATAAACACTACTGTGCAGTTGAAGTAATCTCCATCTCATGCTCAAGATAATATATCCATTTCTTTGCTTTATGTAAATAACTGGTGAAGAATGCTTCAAAATGTTGCCCGTTCAATCCGGTGAAGGGAATCTGGAAAGACGATTTTAGAAACGGATTTAGGACGGCGCTCGGCTATTGTGTGGCTCTGCTTGATGGATGACACTGCGCTGGTTGGTGAGATAAGAGTTATGAGATAAGGCCCAAGTTG
Source organism: Ilyophis sp. 1 JC-2022 (assembly GCA_022702515.1). Lineage (NCBI taxonomy): Eukaryota > Metazoa > Chordata > Actinopteri > Anguilliformes > Synaphobranchidae > Ilyophis > Ilyophis sp. 1 JC-2022. The sequence continues at coordinate 112,254,161 of CM040402.1, forward strand.
GAAATAAGCAGCATTTTGTCGGGGGAGCTGTGAGCCAAGATAACACACTGCATCACCTCTGGGACTCAAACTGCTCGTTTTTACTGACCTGCAGCTCCACGACGTCTCTGTCTGGGAGCTTTTTTTGCAGACGCCATCACAGGCAACATCATGTGACTAAAGATGGAAATTGTTGCTCGAATGAAGATAACAGCCCCACTCTGTTGCGTATGGCAAAAAGCATTGCACAGGACTTATTAATGTATTTATTAGAATTACCATCAAAATATCAGACTGAAAAAAACATGTACACAATCAATCACAACTACTTTTTAATTTAGTTTTCAGTATCTGCTGTGGTGTTGTTGCAAAGTGTGTGCGCTTGTGCGTATGCTGGTCAGGTATGCGTTCTGACTTGTACTAACACCCTGTGTCTTCCGGTCTGTGTCATTAACCCTTGTACTTTATCTTCAGGTTCCTGAAGCCTATTAATAATTCACCAGCACCTGAGAGAGTCTTAGATTCATATGGAAGAACGCATTCCGTATGATAGAACTGCAAAATCTGCTGCCTTACATTTAATGTGTGCTTTCTCTCTCTCTCTCCCTCTCTCTCTCTCTCTCTCTCTCTCTCTCTCTCTATATATATATATATATGGACGCAATGTATTTTACTTAAAGTAGACAGCCGCCCAGGCTTCCTGAGGTAAAGAAAACTAATGAAAATAGCAGCTGCCAGTGTGGGTCTGCAAATGTTCTGTCACCACGGTAAAAATGGACAACAGCCCTTCTCTTCTGTCTTCTCTTTCCCTCCATCTCGACGCAGTCACACTCCCTCACTGCAACACCATAGTGCGATATATTCTTCATTACTGCATGTCCTACCGCTTTATCACACACACAGACACAAACGCCACTGCCAAGAGAGATAAAATCCCTCACACTTCCATTAGCTGAATGAACCCGAGGATGAATTCTGCCAACAGATTTGCTATGCGTATATATATACACTGTATATATATATATATATATATATATATATATATATATATATATATATATACTGTTCAACTTGAGCTTTCACACAAAGGAAGAAAATAACTCATTTTCAAATCTGAAATTTACAGAACTGGAGCTGAGTATGAAACCCATTCCAAACACTCAATGGGTACGTTTGCATGCACACCTGTAATATAAACTTATTAGAAGTAATCAGTTTATGCCAGTAATTAACTTATCGCACATGGATATAAGTAATGTGATTACTCCAATAGCCGCGTTTAAATGATTCTCACCATAATCGGCTCAACGGAAAAGGGAGCTACAAACTGCATCCCATTGTCCCATTGTAAGGACAAAACTGTTCTGCCTGTCAGAGTAGTTACCAATCACAAAATCTTGCCAATTTTCCGATAATTTCAGTTATTTAATGTGCTAGTCAGCTAGCTAGTCCAAACACAAGCTCATAACACTCAATATATTTTCACCAGTGAGATTCTGAAAGAACCGTGCCAGGCAAATCTTGATGGGCGAAACATTTTTTACTTTACACCGTCCTTCTCTCCACTTCTGCCTGACATAGGCAACGCAGGTTTTGAATACGCAGATAAAGATAATCGGCTAAATCAACATTTACATGACCATTTCAATAATCAGAGTATTGCCATTATCGGCGTAAGACTGGAGTATTAATGTGCATATATAAACGTAGGCCACCCATAGTCTGATGTGAAGTGTGTGTTCTTTCCTACTATTCCTCGCTTCTGCCTATCCTCTCTGTCTTTCACTGTTTTTCTTTCTCCCCAAACCTCCACCCTTTTCACCACCCTCCCCTTGTTTAGTTTCTATTAACCGCTCTTGCTGGGCCGCCTGATATTATTAATTCTCTGTGCCTGGAGGCTTGAGTCGGGGCAGTGCATTTCCATGGTGATTAACGAGCCGATCACCTTATGTTTAGTATAACACGTCGTCTTTCGCTTTCCAGAGGACATCAGCGGAGGACTTTTGTCTCCCGTCTGCCAGGCCAGGCATGCTCGCTTTACATTTTAATGGCCTATTCATGTGTGTAATTAATGTCGCGTAAGCTGGCAGCAGCGGGAGGAGATCATTCTTCTCGGGGTGAGCGGAGGCTCCCGTAGCCGTGCTCGTGCTGCAGCTAAAGCTTGCTAAACTGACCTCCCGGCTTCTGCACAGAGGAGCTGAAGAGTTGAAATGCGTCGAGAATAAAGTTATGTCATGCAGCAAATCTTATTTATAATTGGCTGGGCCCGTGGGTACGCAAGAGGCGACGGTATGTGTGCAGCTGTTCATCTGAAGAGTTTTGGCTTAAAGGAGCATTGGTGAAGTGAATAAAACTTGCATAAAATATCATGCCGTGAACATAATAAAAATATTACAAGAGATTGTGAAGCCAGTGCTGCCCCTTGCATCTCTTGCCAAGCAGATCAGACAGATTTTCTTCAAAATTTTGATGGATGACATCTGCATTACTTGTCTAGTCTGGTCTGACCATTTAACAAATTGGCAGGTTAAATGGATCTCTGGTGTGTTTATCACAGAAAATGGCCTTGGTGGAGTTTTTATTCTCGAAAATCAATGCCAAACTGCATCTGAAACCAAAGCTGAGGCTCTCAAGGTCATTCCCAAAGAACTAAGTGCCTTTGACTCTCAAACTGCCAGCCAACACAAAAAAAAAAAGTTAAAAAAAATAAATAATCCCTCTAACCTTGAAAATGTTTGAAATTTTGGCCAGCTTCCTGTTTTAAAGTCTTAAATCTTTAAATTTTAAGCAGGCCTTTTTTGCGCCTTGTGTCCACAGCTGCCGTTTGTGGAGAGGTGGATGCTGGGAATGATGGACACGTGGGAATCTGGCATAGCTACATGTGTACGAAAACCGGAACACGGATGAAGGAGGTCAGGTTTACCATAAACATAGTGGCAGGGTCTGAATGGAGGGATAGGATAGAGTGATCATAGACATGCAATAGAATTGAGCCTATAAGCATGTGGCAGAATGTTTGACACGGATTTTGTTTTCCTTTTTTCTACGTGTATAAGGATGGCAAAACTGTCCTTCACTTATACAGACATCATGCTGAGTTCTTATATTTCACAGTCATATTTACCAATGAATAATGGCAAATGACACCTGTTTTACATGGTAGCGTTGCTGCTTAAGACAGGAAAATAATTCAGGAGTGCCAGGCAGGTAGTAACCCTGCCAAAATACTATTAATTACCGCTACCAGAGCACAGGTATCAGAGGAAACGATGCGCCACCTCACTTGCACGCTATACTAATACAAGCAGAGAGCGAATAATAATAATAACTAAGTAATCAAACAATTAAGTATTAAATAACCTAGTTAAGTATGTTAATAACCCAGTTAGGTCTGGTGGCTAAGAAGAGCAACAATTGTGAAGAGTGATGCAGCAGAATAGTTTGCAATATTATGATGAGGTTGATGTTTGCCCATCCCCACTCCCTGGTTGAAAAGGATAACACACTGTGGGATTATTTTTCAAACTATATTCATAGTTAGTCACATTGATTTGTATTCCAGTAAAAAACAGACAGTCAAAGCCAAGAATGAGTGCAAGTGCTAAGTCAGGTTTAAGTACAGCAGTGGGTTGTGTTACAGATTGACCATGAAGACTTATATCTTGGTTTGACCATCCAAAAGAAGGTGATTCATGTCCATTAGCCAGGTACAGTGGGCCTTCATCCCGTGGTTTAAAAACCTGTTGTGGCTTCTTCAGTTCATACCACAACTTAATGCTAAAGAGTGTATGTTGCTCCAGTATTAATGATTGCTTTACCCATCCACTGTTGGATAGTCACTGGAACGATTATTAACATTAGTATGGGAATAGGACAGGTGTCAGGGGACGGTTTCACTGCAGCTTGCTGCTTGCTTTTTACAGCTGAAACATTTGGCTTGGATGGGTTACATTTGGCTTGGCTTGGATGCTGTGGTTTGCCAGGACTGCGATGAGCTGGATACGGATTAGGTTTCTGTTCACAGTAAGGGCTGGAGCCAGGATCATGGTCCCCTTGACATCTCCAGCACACGACAGCAGGTGTTTAGGAAGACATTGGAGGGATGCGTGTCTTCGGTGGGACATGGGTGTTTAATTTTCCGGCAGTCTGTCCAGTTGGTACTCATGGTTTTTTCCGAGTTGTATGCCAACAAGTTTTTCCACTGTGCTTAAACATGCTCGTAACTGACTAGCGAGGTGGGGTTTCTTCTTCCGTGATTGTTGGTCTCCAACATCTACACAAAGTATGGTAGGAAAAAACTAAGTCACGAATAAACTCATTCTCACCTTGACTTCTTGTTCTTACTCATTCAGCCAGTTCATCGACATAGTCCTCTGCCATAAAAGCAGTCATTAAAGCCAGGTCTTCACACCCTCACCCACCTCCCACCAATTTCGGGCAGTGCCATATAGGACACTTTGAAGAGTAGCAAGGACCTCTACATCAGGTGACTGCTTCAGAGCAGAGAAATCGTGACAATGTGAGATATGGAGCAATGGATCAGAATCATCCTTCTTTTACCATAAGTGGGGAATGATGGGCTGAACACGGGAGCAGTATATTTAAAAACTAAACCGTGCCTTCACTGGTGCAGAGCTGGAGAGAAAACAGAAAGGGAGAAAGGAGGAAGCGAGAGAGAACAAGTCATGAGATGTCTACAGCTGAGCAAGTGTTTTGTGCAAAAGGTCGGTGTCACATCCCGTGTGTGAAAGACCAGGAACTGTAGCACCGCCTAGAAAAATGTGTTTGCCAAGGAGGAACTAGATCTTTTCCTGTTTATTTTTGTCTTCTTATGTGGAGAAGACCGTAAGACTGCAAGCAACGAATGAACTGTCCCCTTATCGTTTGTTGTGAAGGGTCATTCATTGGGGTCCATTAGGTTCACATTACATTGCAATTAGTATTTAACAAGAGTGACTTACACAGATTACATTTTTATATACATTCCATTTATACAGCTATATGTTACTGACGCAATTCGGGTTTACCTTTGCTGAGGGTACAACAGCAGCCCCAGCTTGGAGTCAACTCAACATTGAAATTACAAGGCCAGTTCCCATACTACATACACTGCTCAATAAAATTAAGGGAACACTTAATCATCACAGTATAACACCAAGTCAATTAAACCAAACCGGTCATGCTGTATGATGTTGCAGGCAGCATAACATTTGCCACGGCATCTCCAGACTCTTTCACGTCTGTCACATGTGCTCAGTGTGAACCTGCTCTTATCTGTGAAGAGAACGGGGCGCCAATGGCGAACCTGCCAATTCTGGTGTTCTCTGGCAAATGGCAATTGAGTTGCACGGTGCTGGGCTGTGAGCACAGGTCCCACTACAGGACGTTGGGCCCTCATGCCACCCTCATGGAGTCTGTTTCTAACAGTTTTGTCAGAAACATGCACACGAGTAGCCCGCTGGAGATAATTTTGTAGGGCTCTGGCATTGCTCTTCCTGTTTCTCCTCGCACAAAGGAGCAGATACCGGTCCTGCCGCTGGGTTGTTGGCCTTCTACGGCCCTGTCCAGCTCTCCTGGTGTAATGGCCCATCTCCCGGTATCTCCTCCACGCTCTTGAGACTGTGCTGGGAGACACAGTAAACCTTCTTGCGACAGCATGTATGGATGTGCCATCCTGGAGGAGCTGGACTACCTGTGCAACCTGAATGGGCTGCAGGTACCGCCTCATGCTACCAGTAGTGACAAGGGCACTAGCAAAATGCAAAACTAGAGAAAAATCAGTCGGAAAGGATAAGGAGAAAGAAATGGTCTGTGGCCACCACCTGCAAAACCATTTACTTTTTGGGGGTTGTCTTGCGGTTGCCTCTCTTGTCCATCTGTTGTCACTTTCATTTGCACCAAAGCAGGTGAAATTGATTCACAATTGTTTACGCTTCCTAACTGGACAGATCGATATCCCAGAAGTTGAATTGACTTGGTGTTATACTGTGTTGATTAAGTGTTCCCTTAATTTCTTTGAGCACTGTACTACATCCCATATCATACTATGTACTAAATCCCATATCATAATACATACTACATACTACATCCCATATCATACTACATACTACATCCCATATCATACTACATACTACATTCCATATCATACTACATACTACATCCCATATCATACTACATACTACATCCCATATCATACTACATACTACATCCCATATCATACTAAAGTGTAGAGCTCTAACAAGGGTGAAACATCTGTGAAATGTAACCACCTAAATAATCTTGTGTTTTTTGTCGTTGTTTTTTTAAATAATAGTAGCAGTGGTGGCACTGTTTCCTACCTGTGAGAGTAGGTGGGAGTAATGGAAAACATTGTTATAAACAGTAGTAGGACACTACGGGCATGCGCAGATGCGCTGGTGCAGCCTTTCCAAAGGCTGTCACTGGACACAGGGGCATTCCCAAACCTGTGGAAAATGTCTATGATAGTGCCTGTGCCGAAAAACAACAGACCCAGGGAACTAAATAGCCTGCACCCAGTTGCCCTAACTTCTATAGCGATTAAATGTTTTAAGAAGATTATGTTAAAACAACTTCTCTCTAAGGTTTCACTCCATTTGGATCCAAACCAATTTGCGTAACGTGCAGAGAGAGAGGCGCTTACGACGTGCTGCTGACTATGAATAACAACGTCTATGAGCACAGAGTCTGGTGAAGATTGTGTTAATGGACTCCAGCTGTGCGTTCAATACCATCCAACCCCACCTGATGGTTAGAAAATCGCTGGATCTCGGAGTAAACTCCGAGCTCATTTTGTGGATTAACGACTTTTTGGTTAATGACAGTCAGCAAGTTAGATTAAATTCTGCCACCTAATACCCCAAAACCATCCGCATAAGAGTCTCCCTAGGGTGTGTTTGCCCCCCATTGTACACCAGGTATGGGAAACTCCAGGATTCGCAGGCCAGTGTGAATGCAGGTTTTTTCTGCCACCAGTTAAAGGATGGATACACACAGGCCTGCCAGCCCAGGCGTCTGCTTCTGCCCACACTTAAATATGAAAGTGACATAGCATTGGTGGGGTTCCTAAAATCTGACGACTCACAAGAGTCTGCATATACAGAAACCTCCCCGTGGTGCAGCCTGGGAAACGTTGGTTGAATGAGATATACATCCAAGAGGATATAATCTGATTCTGCCAGTAGGCCAATATCTGTATAACTACCTACGCAATCAAATGAGATGCCTGCCGGATCTCGACAGCGCCACAGACACCTGCCCGTCTCTGGACCCGCACTGTCAGTCGTCTCAATCAACATCGAAGGTTTCTCCGGATGCAAGGCAGAGATACTGGCAACGATGGCCAATCGTTTCGACATACTCTGCATGCAGGAAACCCACATCGGCCCTGCACAACACCGACCCACCATCGCCGGAATGAAACTGGTCGCTGAGATCCGACACAGACAGTATGGATCAGCTGTTTACAGCAGACCAAACCTCAAGATTGAGGAAGTCTGTACCCACACTACAGAAGGGCACATGGAAACTATCACAGTTGCCCTCCCAAATGTCTCTGTCACATCAGTCTACAAACCACCTGCAACCCATTTTCTGCACACAGAACTACCAGAAAGATGCAAGAGGAGATTCCACATCAGCATCGGTGACTTCAATGCCCACAGTACATCATGGGGCTACGAGAACAACAACCAAGATGGAGATGAAGTGGAGACCTGGCTTGAGTCCAAACACCTGACTCTAATCCATAACGCTAAACTACCCAAATCCTTCCACAGCGCCAGATGGAAACGAGGATACAACCCAGACCTCGCCTGTGTAAGCAGTGACATCGCATTCAGAACTGAGAAGGAAGTCCTGGACCCTATCCCCCATACCCAGCACCGGCCAATTGCCATCACTGTTAGATCTGCTCTCCAAGCAACCACCGTCCCATTCCGTAGGAGGTTCAACCTACGGAAAGCTGACTGGCTGTCATTCCAACAGGAGATAGAGCAGTCCATATCTAACATACCACCATTTCCCAATAACTACTCCAACTTCACAGACCTGGTAAAAATGTCAGCCAGACACCACATACCCAGAGGATGTCAGACACAGTACATCCCTGGCCTATCAGAAACATCCAGCGACCTGCTGAAAGCCTACTACGAGGAATACAACAAGGACCCTTTCTCCTCTACCACCATGGAACTTGGAGAGACCCTGATCAGTGAAGTTGGGGAAGAACGAAGGAAAGTCTGGAAGGAAATGATAGAGAACACCAACATGACAAACAACAGCAGGAAGGCATGGGCCACTATCCGCCGTCTTGGCGAAGACCACACCACACCACCCATAATCACAACCGTCACAGCAAACTCTGTTGCATCACAGTTGGTGGCCAACGGCCGTAACCAACACCGTCGCCGACCCACAGGAGAACACCATCGCACAGTGGTATCAGATGAACCACAATCAGCCAGCCCTCTCACAAAACCCTTCGACCTAGAAGAACTCGAAACTGCAATGGGAAAGTTGAAACCCGGAAAAGCAGCAGGGATTGATGACATACTGGCAGAAATGATACAGCACCTGGGACCTAACGCAAAGACCTGGCTCCTGGAGATGCTGAACACATGCATGGCACAGAAAACCATCCCTTCTGTCTGGAGAAAGGCCAAAGTGGTTGCAATCCCCAAACCTGGCAAAGACCCATCATCCCCAAAGAGCTATCGACCCATTTCCCTCCTCTGCATCACCTACAAGCTCTATGAGAGGCTGCTACTCCAACGCCTCATGCCACTCATAGACACCAAGCTGACCAAAGACCAAGCTGGTTTTCGTCCTGGCCGCTCCTGTGCTGGACAGCTGCTCAACCTCACCCAACACATTGAGGATGGGTTTGAAGGAAAACAAATAACTGGAGCAGCATTCATAGATCTCACTGCTGCCTATGACACTGTCCAACACCGCACAATGGTCAGGAAACTCCTGGACATGACTGGTGACCTGGACCTGTGCCAAGTCATCAAAAGCCTCCTCAACAACAGGCGCTTCTATGTCCAGCTAAATGACCAGAGGAGTAAATGGAAAGCCCAAAAGAACGGCCTCCCACAAGGTAGCGTGCTCGCCCCCCTCCTTTTCAATATCTACACAAATGACCAGCCACTACCCCCAGAATGCCAGCGTTTCATCTACGCCGACGACCTCTGCATTACCACCCAACAAACAGACTTCCAGAAGATTGAATTTGTCCTTGAAAGTGCCCTGCAAGAAATATCAAGCTACTACAATAACAACCACCTGAAACCCAACCCATCAAAAACCCAACTATGCAGCTTCCACCTGAGGAACCGAGACGCGAAAAAAGAACTGAGCGTCACGTGGGATGGTCACAAACTGTCCAACCATACCCACCCCATGTATCTTGGAGTGACACTGGACAGGACACTCTCCTTTAAGAAACACCTGGAGAACACAAAGGCCAAGATCAACACCCGCAATAACATCCTGCGCAAACTAGTGAACTCCAAGTGGGGCGCAGACCCACAAACAATCCGTGCGACTGCCATGGCCCTGTCGTTCTCTACAGCAGAGTATGCCTGCTCAAGCTGGAGCCGATCACGCCACACCAAATTGGTTGACACAGCCCTAAACAGCACCTGTCGCATCATCACGGGATGCGTCAAGACAACACCTGTCCCGTGTCTCTATGCACTAGCCGGCATCTCCCCTCCGCACATCAGACGACTGTGTATCGCTCAAGATGAACGGAGAACACAGGAGACAGACATTAGACACCCTCTGCATGGCCATGTAGCACCCCCACGCAGGCTCCCATCCAGAGCCGGTTTTCTGCAGACAGTCTTGCCCCTCCAGACAACCAAACAAGCAGCAAGGGCCAACATCTGGCAAGATGAATGGCAACGCGACACGCGTGCTCTGGAATGGGTGGACAGAGGAATAACACCAACAGAAAGCCTCGCTAGTGGCCACAACCTTGGCTGGACAACCTGGAAGTCACTCAATAGACTGCGTGTGGAACAGGGGAGGTGCAAAGCACTGATGAAAGCCTGGAACTACACAACAGAAGACACGTGTAGCTGTGGATTAGTACAGACAATGTCCCACCTACTGGAATGCGCCGACGCCCCCCGGTGCAGGCCAGCAGACCTGGCAGAACCCACCCCATCAGCTGTGGCCTGCGCCCGATCTTGGCAGAACGACATCTGAGATTGATACGGACTCGAAGAAGACTCACAAGAGAGCTTTATTTATTTAGCGTAAAGCACTGGCCTTTATTCGGTATCGTGTTCAGATAATTTTGAGGTCAATGTAAGAAAAACATAGATTTCATAGATTTTAGAAGGAAAAAAATAAATAGTCCCCCACTCCACAAGATGAACGGTGAATTAGTTGAGTGGGTCTCAACCTACAAATACCTTAAGATTCAATGAATCAACAGCAGCTGCTCTTTCTTAGAAAACTGAATCAATTTAGAGTAGACCGTCATGGCCTCTGTATGTTTCTTAAATCTGTTCTGCAGATCGTTATGTCCGTCGGCCTAAGCAGCTTCTTTGGAAACGCGCGCGCTCAAGATCATGCCAAACTGTAGCGCATGATCGAGACGGCAAGTGGGATCGTTGGGTTCGACCAGGTGTCTGCCGCACAGCTGTACAATGACCTTATTTTAACCCCTTAACTGTTTTACCACGGAAATCCACAGATGACACAAATAATGGTAATAAAGTCGGTATCCATAATCCAGAAAAAAAAATAAAAATACATCTTTTAGTCCAGAAAATAAATCTTACACTTACTGCTGTGTTTAAGCATCTGTTGCTTTGTTTGAGTAATACTTAATGCAGAGTTATTCTGATCAGGATTATGCCTGTAGTCAAAGGGGTTCAATAACACTAACCATTATATTTTTGGGCTTGTGTTCAAAAAAGGTGGTGCTAGAGAAGGGCTTAAAGAAGACTGAAATCCTCAATGATCCCAAAGAGCAGTGGATTGAGCAGCAGAATCCCGTAACAGAAAATTTGAACAACGAGGTACAACAAATTCTATCTACAGCAATTAGATTACTAAAGAATAGTATTATAGAATAGGACGCTTTTGTGATTGTGTACCTATATTATTAGGCTTGTGTATTTTACTTGTCTATACTGAAAAATATTTAAATTGTATATGATGTATACTGCTAGCATACCATTGGATATTTTGTTGGTGTGTGTGTGTGTGTGTGCGCATGCGCAGGTGTGAAAGCATTTTATGTATCTTATGTTTTTAGTTTTTTTTTTGTATAGTGTACCTCTGTCTTTTAAAAATTGAACGTGTATGACCACACAAATTTTTTCTTGTGGGACAATACATTTTACCTATCTTAGTATTAGGTTGGCATCTTATATCATATTTACCCGCCTCTCTCTTGCATTTACCCAGCTGCCCCGGGGAGATCCTTGGATGCATGGGGTTCAGATCTGATTCAGCTGGCACAATACTTGGGTTTAATTTTCGGTCACCATACAGATGGATTCGACCAAATTTGGACTTTGTTTTATACTATTTCAGGCTTGGTGGGGTGGTTCAGTGGGGAGCTGGTCTATTGGGTGGTCCCATACACACATAGCTGGTTCAACACTTCAGTGTTGTGTGTGGACATTACATTTCATTACAGGCATTTTAGCAGACGCTCTTATACAGAGCCACTTACACAACTTTTTTTTTATCACAACACAACATATTATCCATTTATACAGCTGGATATATACTGAAGCAATTCAGGTTATGTACCTTGCTCAATGGTACAACGGCAGTGTCCCGCAACCTTTCGGTTACAAGGCCAGTTCCTTAACCATTATACTGGACAGTGGTCGGTAGTGCATTGGTTCTGTGTAAAATAAGAGCAACGGGGCCAAATGGACTGGGTTCTGCACATAGCTTGTCTCATGGATCCCCTGTAGTGTCCCAGTGAAGATAGCTGTGGAAATTTATACTGGTGGCCTGAATTCCCAGCTAATCTTAGCTCTCTTGCTGAAGGGTGGAGGTCCAAGCATACATGCTTCTCTAATGCAGTGTAATATAACAGGGCAGAATGTAGCCTCTATTTTACCAGGTTCTGACAACGGTTGTTTTTGTGAAACTTTTTTTTGTCGTATTTTTAACTGTGTTACACCATAAGAGTAACACAGACAACCATAGAAGGCAAGAATACAAAACAAAAAAGAGAGAACGGATTGTAAAATAGACATATTTCATAATTCAATTAAACTGTTTTTATATAAATAAACCGTGTAAGCTGAAAAAACCGAGCAGCACCCGACCAGGCGCTCAAAGTGGAAGGACTGGCTTTTACAACGACGTCGCATAAATCTCAAGGAAATTGGAAAACCAAGCCGTCTTAAATCAAAACTCTGTCTCAGCCGTTAGGACCTATTCTTTGAATGATATCCAGGAAGCCAGTAATTTAAATTTACTGTCGTCTGAAAATCGTTAGTATGAATGATTTGATGATTTTCAATAAATGATTATTGATAATCTGTTCAGTGCTATAGATATTATTGACACAAATTGACACTGGCTGTTGATGAATATCACATTTCTATTTGGTAAAGTTTTTTTTTTGTCACTTGTACTGTGGTAAAGGTAACACGACTAGCAGGTTATTTTCCAGTGAATTGATATTTCACATGAATCACGGTGTGCTGAGGTTTTTACAGTTAGGCAGGAAATGGAGGATCAAATAAAATGAAACCATGGAAGGATATTCCTTTTATTTACGAAGGTAATTTCATGTAAAGTAAGATTAGCAGTCTAATTTCACTTTTAGCCAAATCCTCTTTGATATTATCAACAGAATATATGATAATTGCATATGAGACTAAAATTATACTGAATTTTTATGCCCAAATAAATTGACTGAATATTGAATTGAAAAAAGGAGGGTAAACAAAAGGAAAAAACCTCAAACAACCTGACTCTACTCAAGAATTTAAAAAAAGAATAAGTCTCAACATAGCTTGTAGATAACTCCAGGCAATAAACATAAATAATATAGGCAATAAAAGGGCTTTTTAGCATCTAATGAAATCAGTGCCAGAACATTCCTCAGTGGAGGCAGCGTCTATGACAAGCAGAACATGACAAATGTAGTCAGTGTCTAACTGCTCCCTCCTGAAGCCAGTTTAGTGTTAATGAATTGAGTTTGCAACCAACTTTTTTATATTTTGCAGATGTTTTGCAGATACTGTTTTACATATTATTCACGTAAGAATTTAATAAGGATGGCCTGAGGGCTTTAAAAGTGGAGCTTCCAAAGGATCTTCTAAAGATCAATGTAATAGCTGCAGTATTTTGAAGTCTCTGGAAAGCACAGGTTTCTGGAGAAAGATGTTTAGCATTCTGCATTATTAGATCTATCAAGTCCCACAGTGCTAATAAAAGCTTGGATAGAATCCCATCTAGCCCTAGAGATTTACCTTTCAGCCTACAAGGAGGCTGTGGAATCAAATTGCTTTATTTGATTTGCTGAAAGAGATTAAATATTCAGGGGATTGGTGAACACATTCATTTATTCTGAAGTTGTCTGAGACCAGTAGGGAATGGTCAAACCATGGACGCTGAAATGACAGGTTTTCTCTCCTGCCGCTCCTCTTTCTCCCTTTGATGAGTAGCAAACTTGAATTCTAATTTATTTCCCTTCCAAAACCTTGAGGGCAACTGGACTAATAATTTGTGGTAGGGCAAGTTAAGGACAACAAATATAAGAGAGTTTCATCAGTTTGCACTTTGCAGATGGTATCTATCTAGGTAAAGATGATTTGATAAAACTGTGTGAATATGTTACTATATGTTCAAAAAGGAAATTTAATTTAATTTGATCTAGAATCAGGTCTACCTTTAGGTCTACATAATAAAACGTGGAGAAGGCGAAATGGGTGTGCAGACTTTCCGGCTTGACTGTACATAAGCATAATAATAATAATAATAATAATAATAATAATAATAATAAAAGACTCTGGCAGTCATTCGGTGCCCATGGGTGCAGTGAGTGAGCTGCTTTTACGGTTCTGAACTTTAAAAAAAAAAAAGTATAACTTACAACAGTAGTTCTCTAACTGGGGTCGAGGGGCCATTGGAGGTTCATGACAGTGTTCTCGTATGCCTTCAGAAAACTTTGAAAATAAATTTAGCCTTAATATAAACATATTTAATAGGCTACAATGAAATGTATGGTCAGTTAAAATGGTCTTTTTTGAAGCAACAACAGCAAGAAGATCCAGGCTCATGGCTTTAAGCCTATTGCCATCACCGCTACTCCACCCTGGTTCTATACTGTCCGTGCACTTGAGGAGTTGGTCCTTGTTCAATTGAAAAGTGTTTTTTTCCCAAAACTCACTCAGCCCACTTTTACCAGTTTTCAGAAAATCTATATTTTTGTTTATTTTAAATTGGTATTGAGTTTTTTTTAATGAAAAATCTAATTTTTATACTTAAAAATTCCTAAGAATAATAGTGTAAAAGTAAAACTGCAAATATCTCACCATTTATCAGAAAAATTATACCCACCTTTAAAAATATTGTTTATCAAAACTGGACTCTTCAATTCTCCTGCTTTCCTGAGTAATGAACACACCGTACCGCCATTCTCAGAGAACATGCAGAGGAGATCTATTCTTTTGAAATGATTGTTTCTCTGAAAATTCAAGGAAAAGCTGGATGATACATTTTTGTTATGACAGGCCAAGTCACTGTGTTGATGCATGTTTTGAGGTATGATTTGTTGACATGCGAGTCTCAGCAGTGTGATGAATGACCGGCTCCAAAGCTATACGTCTCGCTGTAGAGACTTGCAGTCGCAAGCCCAACAATTCAGCCGGAGTCTGTTTGGAAATGGTCAATGTGTACAGCTGAAAGACCTCTGCATTGGATGAGGTGAAACCCTGACTGTTTTCATTATAAATACTTGTGTTTACTGTGTCATTTTTTAAGGTCACCTGAAGCCTGGTAACTGTCACTGGATCTTTATGTAAAATGTAGCTTTTCGCACACAACGTTGTCTGACACGGTTGCGCGGCAGGAGTAAGCTACTTCCTTGTCGAAGATGATACACACTGCACACCCGTTTTTGTATTGCATGTTTTGTAAGTGTCCAGAAATAGTATTTTTTTTTCTACTGTATAATTATGGATGACATCAGCTCTGTACTACCCAGGGCCTCAAGAAGGAGCATTCAGGTCTAAAATCTAGAGCTCTACCCTCTGCACAGCCTCGCTTCGCAGAACAGGCTGTGAATGTCACTGAGCAGAAACACTCCTTTGTGCTACACTCAGAAATTAATGGTTAAATCCATGCAGATTTAGACACAAATTAATGCAGTCTTTTGGTCACACATGCGCAACTGTGTTTTGTGACCCCAGGCTTTGTGTGGGCCTGCAATCCCAATGTATTCTGTGGCTATGTGCTGCTATGGGTGATGGGTATAAAAGATTTCGCAGTGAAAGTGGCTGTGTCGTAACTCTAGTAACTTCAACATAAGGTCATACATGAGTTAACGAAAATTTCTTATTGAAGTCACTGAAATCATGAACTTTTAAGACTGTGATAAATTAGTAGGCGGCTGTTCTTTCACGTGCAGTGCACCCGTACGAGTGTAACTGTTTCTGAAAGTGTAGAAAATTACATTTTTTTTGAAATTTTTGAACCAATTTTTGATTGATTTGATTTTGACTAACTATTTTCTGAGAACTAGGGACTGTTGCTAGCTTTTTTGCTCTTCGGTTTGTTAAATGACGCACGCTTCAGGAAGGGAGTGTGGACGAAACAAAAAGGTTAATAAGCTAACGACCGGATCTTCTTCCAAACCATTGTTTGGAAAAAGTTTAAATTATTGTGAATGGAGTATTTTATCTTTTCAAACGTTCGGTATTGGATGTCATTATTTTATATATCAACATAATCCGCGTTGTTTGCATTCATTTATGTGCTAAAAGTGTGCTTTTGAGACCTTTTTCACCATGCAATGGAAGTGAATAGACAAGAAAAAAAAGAAGTAATTTTTCATTGGTCAGTTTCTGACCACTGGAGCAACTCATGAAGGTGAGTGTGAATATTATGACTAATATCGGTGCCATGTACCAACATTACAACATTATGTTCAAGCAAAGTTCAGTATGCCTTTAATGTCTAACACCACCGAACCACCTCCCTAATTTGCAGGTCTACAGAGACTTCTGATTGAGTGTATACTGTAAGTGGTATAACTTTTAAAAACTATTTCCCCCACATTTTCTATTTTCTATTCATTACATTGACTTTTGCCCCAGTTTGGAATCAGAAGTTATTACTGTTTAGTTACCCCCATGCTTACTGTACACACATGGGTAGCACAACAGCTGAAGATCCACCAGTGATTTTATCTGGTAGTCAGTGACTCTTTCGCACACTAGAGGCCACGCAGTAGCACCAAAAGCACTGATAACAGCTGTTTGGTCTGTGGGTGCCTGGCGTTTTGTTGGGGGGAAAAAAGTGGTCACTTTTCAATCCTGTTTCTCACCCTGGTCTTGGATACACTCTGTGCACTGGCTTTCCTTCAAACAAAGCTTTTACTTGATTATGTTGTGTTGAGCTGTTTGACTAAATACTTATCAGGATCTGGCATGGCTTAACCCTCTGGGGTCGACCAATGTCGCCGGCGTCATGGAATCGGTGATCATAAGTTTTGTTTAATAACTTTGCCCTCGTTTTGTGTAGGAACTTACCGTAAATTGCGATGTGAAGCCTTGTAGCTACAAGCAGAGCCCACCCCCGTGTTTCTAGACCAACCAGAGGTTTCTATATCAACAAACCAATTGGAGGCATTTTTTTGTGCAGTGGGATGCAAGCTACCTTACTACTCGTTGTTTCCTAAACAAAGATGATAGACTATAGGCAGATCCTTTTGTCTATCACAGCCTATCTATGTGATTGCCTTTGAAAAGCAAAACACCATTGCTTGTTGATGAAGAGGGCATCTCCACAGCAAACCGCATCAGGCGAATTTCGGAGGCAGCACGAAAAACAAGACACGCATTTTCTATTCAAACTTATTTTTACAATATTGATTTCATTTGAGTATTTCGTTTTTGGATGGCGACCAAGAAAATTACAGCCCAGCAGGCGCTGGAAATTATTTTGGAAAGTGAAGATGACGGTGAGTCGGGAGCAGAAAGTTTGCTTATCAAGATGGGCTTGACCCAGTCGAGGATTTGTGAAATTAAAATGAAGATACTAAGTTTGTTCTCTAATTTTATGCTTTTGTGGTCATTTTTCCATTTTCCAAATATGCAACACCTGATAGTGCCATATAGGCTTACATATATGTAATAGTAAGTATCTGAGGGTACCAAAACATGGGGAAAATAGGCTTAGACCCCAGAGTGTTAACAAGGGTCAGCTGTTTGGCCTTTCTTCCAGTCATGAGTTTCTGGAAATGTGTTTCATCAGACACTCTCTTTTCCTGAGGATTTACAGCAGATATTAAGCTCATGTTGTTTCAGCTTCAGATTTAATCTAGTACCACCAATGATCAGTTCCTGTGTGTGTGTGTGTGTGCGTGTGCGTGCGTGCGTGCGTGCGTGCGTGCGTGCGTGCGTGCGTGCGTGCGTGCACGTGTTTGTGTGTGTGTGTGAGAGAGAGAGAGAGAGAAAGAGGGAGAGAGAAACAGAGAGACAGATGGAGAGAGAGCAACAGACAGAGAGAGACAGATAGAGAGAGAAAGCGACAGACAGACAGAAAGAGCGAGAGAGCGAGATTTCATAATTTTTTACACTGTCAGAAACAGTTAGACTTGTAGGGGTACACTGCACGGGCCCCTGCATGTATTAGTAATGATGATGAAATGTCATAAATGAAAAGGGTTTATTGTCAGATTTGTGAAAGAGGGTCACACTCTCTCCCTTTCGTCCGCTTCCGCCGTTCAGTAATTTAATGGATGGGACAATCGGGAGGCTGTGTGTGGAACTGCGAAAACCTCCGTCTTACTCGCTCTGGCCGATCTGCTCTCTGGCTGCACAGCTGATGGAACAACAGCGGCCTTTGTGTCCAGTGTTCAGGGGGCTCACATTCTATTGCGCGCACTTTACGCGGTTCCACCCCTTTCATTTCCCTCCCTTATTTCCTTCCATGGGAACAACACAATTTACAAAGCATCAATTTACTCAATACAGTCTATTATTTGAGGATTCATTCCTCCTTCCTTGTGCAACGATTGCCTGTTTCCTGACCTGTGTCTCATGAAATATCCTACTGTAATTATGCCACTGATGCAAAGCTGTCATAGTCATAAATTTGCTGTAAGCTGAAGATATGCAAAAGTATCGATGCTGTCGCACATATTTCCCTGAACCAGAGATACTCAAATATGACCCCCGGGGGCCAGTACTGCTGCTCTAATGTAGTAACTGATCTAAACCTGACACACCAGGTGAGTGTAATCTCTGGCCAACCAGTAACATTATTGAACTATGGCCAATCAGGCAGTGCTACTGACCTTGAGGGTCAGATTTGAGTAGCCCTGGTCTGAACCTTACTTTATATATAGGATATGATCATTGGTTATTGATTAAAACCTATATCACAGTATTTATTTGCTTAGCACTGTCTTTATGTTGAACTAGTTACATTGTAGGTATCTGGATATTTACTGAAGCCCAAGTCAAGCAGTGTGCATTTCTCCAGTTTACAGCAGGTGGCACTAACTGGCATTGTCTCTTTATTGCACGTTTCCAATTTGGATGCACTTCTGGACTAGTTTGCTTGCAATATATCTATATTTCAAAGCCAGAAAAGGGAAGGGAGTCACCCATCTGGCTCGGATGTGCTGAGATGATGAATAGCTGACATCGGGGAACAGGAGCACACTGAGATTGATGCTGTTTTCTGAAAAAGCTGCTGAGACGCTCATCGGTCAAGTTGGGGGAGGGGGCGGTGGGCTGAATTGGCGCGACTGAAAACATACTTTATTTAGACACCGCCTCGCATTTATCACCTACAATCTTTGAATCAGCCGGTCCCACCCCTCTAAAAACTTCCCCTATCGGCAAAGGAGGACTTTCCCTTGACTACCCTTTTCAGTTTCCAGATTACAGGTGCGTATGATTTTTGCAGTATTCTTCTGTTTTACTATGCTGCCCCCTTCTGGTAGTTTGTGGAAATATAACTATCAAATTAATATGTTGTACTTTACCATTCTGATTATAAATACTTTTAAGACCAAGACTATAATAATAACACTAATAATAATAATCATATAAAAATAATACTAATAATAATTACTGTATGGTTGTCATATTACATTTGTAAATGGTGTAACCTTTTACCATACAAAATAGTGAGTTTTAATTATTGGTTTAATATGATGTGGTATTGATATGCTTTAATGATTTTTGAATGGTTTTTTAATTATGATATATTATTCTGTAGAAATCAGGGCTCTGAGACACAAAAGAAGTTATCAAAGTCATTTTTTCATATGCATAATTGAAAACCCTGTTAATTTCACAGTGGATATTATTTTAGCAGATATTATGTTTGAAAATTCCTCTGTGGGGGAAAATAAATACTTGAATTAACTATCCTGCTGTCCACTGAGAGTGTGATAAAGAAGGTTTTTTAGATATTATTATTATTATTATTAAAGGTATTTTAGATATTATTAATGATCTGGAACAACATGGGTGGGTTCAGTTCAGCATCATCAGCCCTCATTCGAGCCACAGCTATAACGTCCACTTCTAATATATTCTATATGTCTCTCTGAAGGGATCATTTTTCACCATTGCATACACAAGGATACATTTAAGAATAAGAACAATACAAATAACTATTGGAATAGTGCCCTCTAGTGCAAAACAGGAAAACTGCAATATGGGGCAAGCAGTCAATTATTTTAATGGAAAATAAAACCATTTCAATCAAACTCCTAATTTTAAAATAGTTCTATATACATAACCTAAGAAAACAAATACGATGATAGTGATGCTATTAAGTCAGGACTTTTAAATATGTGTCTTATTTACGCATAGTTCTTACACTGGCCGCTAGAGGAGGGTTTGGTACAGGTCAGTTGTACAGGTCCTAAACCTCTCCTCGGGTAGCTCCAGCCAGATCCTGGTAATTCATGTGATCCAGCTCAAACAAGGGCTTGATTATATCAGCTGTGCCGAGGTTCCGCAGATTCAGCATGGGGCTATAGCCCTGGCTTGGCCCCACTTAGGGCTGCTGCTGGTTGTATCAGGTGGGTTTGAGGTTTGGGTATAGGTCACTGGTATAGGTAATTTGGAGATTATGGTTCATCATACAGAAACATTTATTTCTGCGTGAGTGAATGGTGTGTGTGTCCTGCGATAGATTGACGACCTGTCCTGGGTGTATTCCTGCCTCTCGCCCCAATGCATGCTGGGTTAGGCTCCAGCCTCCCTGCGACCCTGACCAGGAATAAGCAGGTTAGATAATGGATGGATGGATATTTAAAAGAACAAACATAGTCTTGGACCCAACTCCACTATCTGTTTTTCAGTGGGTTCCTGCCTGCAGAGTGAGGAATGGGAAGATGTTCATTAGAAACAAGGATGATAATTAAGAAAATGAAGAGAGAAATTTCCCTCCCTAGCACCGCCTTTTATGAACACAAGCCTGAAAATAAAATGGTTCCTGTTCTTGAACCCCTTTGACTATATGCATAACCCTGTCTGTTCTGTAAGGTAACTCCTTGGAGTTTGTTTTCCAAGAGTCAGAATTACTCGTAAATAATACTCAAACAAAGTAACAGAAGCTCAAACACAGTGGAAGTGTAAAAAAAAAATAGTCTCGCCTAAATGATTATTTATTCATTTCCGGGATAAGGAAACCATTATTTGTGTCATCTGTGCTTTTCTGTGGAACGTATTAAGTCGTCATTTTTATTGAGCATGTTTTATGTTACAAAATAAGGTACCGTTGTCGCTATGACATTGGGATCATAAAATAGTTTATAGAGAAAAACTCCTGAGTCTTAACACTTTCAAATGGTATATTTACTGACCAGATTATCTGAAAATTGACCATAAAAAACACAATGAAAGCAAATAAATGAAACCACTTCTGGGCCGAATATGGGCCGATGCTAATTAAGAGGGGGACTATACGTGAGGTACTAGTAGATGTGAAAGAATATACATATGAAAAAAGAATGATAGAGGGTCAAAACTACTGGTTACATGATTGGTTGGGAAAGAGGTGCGAGGATTTTAACAGATTTTTAAAAGTGTTCATGGATGTAGATGTTTTGAGGGGTAGTGGGAGAGAGTTCCAGATGGGAGTGTTCTGATTGAAGAATGATTTAAATTATGATTGTTTTTAAAACTTTAAACCGGGTTATTTTGCTGGGTTATGGACCTGGTGCCATACTTGACATGAACAGTACATTTTATTATTTTCATGTTAATAAATTTGGAGAAAAATGTTTGCACCTTTTTGTTGCTTAATGAACACTTTAAATGTGTGCTAAAAAGAGATTGCACCAGGTCTTTAAAGTAAGGGTAAGATTAGGCAACTTTTGTCACATGAAAATGAGAAGAAGCAGAAGAAGCAAGTGGAAATTCCATCATTTCATGTAATACAACTTTTCTTTTGCAATTTAAATAGAGGCTTAAAATTGGCACCTTGACAGTGTCTTGCTATTTTATTTCCTGTAACCTCATTGCCAAATAGGAGGAAGTTTGGGTTCGTAACATACAGTTCTTCATTTTAATTCTAATTAATTTTCAGAAAATTTGGCTACTTCCCATTTTCTGCTTCCTATGTATGAACAGGTTCAGAAACCAAAAATCCTCCCCAGTATTTTGTTCCAATCACCTGGATTTGCTAATTAGCACAATTCTGCAGCCGGGAGGTAGAACTAATTAGTAAAATCAGCTGGCTAAGTTAATGGGTGGAATAAACACCTGGCAGGACTTTTAATTTTTGACCCCTGGTTTGTCCACGTCTGTGTAAGAATGCATCAGGTCCTAGTTGTTTATTAATTCTAATACAGAAAATATTTGCTGTCAGAATGACTAAACAATCAAATGTGGCTAATGTAACCATTTTCTGTGGAGTAGCGCCAAAGCTAATATCACTACAGCAGTCTTTAACCCCAGACGTCTGTAGCGTGTGGGCCTGTGTTCAAACAATCAATACTGAGGCTTAAAATCCAATATCACTGTTATTGATTGATGGCAGTCAGCCAAGGCACTGGGCAGCGTAGAGGATCCTGTGGTGTTGACAAAAGCGTACAGCACACCCTCAAAGACACATAAACGCACACACACATTTCCCAGTATTAGTGTGCAGAGTCATGTGTTGCCTCACTCTTTTGTCGAAACACAATTCTATAGTAATTAATCGGAAATGTTCTCAGGGTCAATGTCGCCCGTGGGGATTGTGTGTGTCTGAGTGTGTGGCTATGTGTGGCTATGTGTGGCTGTGTGTGTGTGTGTGTGTGTGTGTGTGTGTGTGTGTGTGTGTGTGTGTGTTTGTGTTTGTGTCTGAGAGATAGAGTGCTCATTTACCCCAGTGTGAAAAATTGTGGGGAGGTGGTCTGCACCCATCCCTAAGTGTGAGCACCTTCATTATACTGGTCCCTCTGCGTGATCCTCCAGACCAGACAGACCAATCCGCAAGTGAGAGATCAAACATGTCCACAGGGAGTCATCGGCGAGAACAAAAGACACACATTCATTAAGGCAGCCCAAGCTGGGCTGCAGGCTGATTAAGAGAGAGCAGGTAGGTTATCTCCATGGATGAGGTTGTATTCGATTTTTTAAATTACATTTTATAATTATTATATATTTCTTACTCACACTCTCAGGGTGACTCTGGTTATAACTTATGTAACCATACAAGTCACTGCCATGGCATTAAATGGCCTGTTTGTTTAACACAGAAATCTCTCAGTTGATGGGTATTTTGACTTATCCATCAGACCAGCTCATGTACTGTAAGTCAATGTTCAATACATTGTAAGATTAACATTCACTGGACGACCTGCCTCATGCCATTTCCCTACTGGGGGAATGTGACATGGGTACTAAACATAAACTTGAATTTATTTCAACTTGCCGGTTAGGCAGTCGCCAACTTCAGAGGTAAAGAATATATATAGAACAAGAGACAGACACTGATCACACCCCTGCATTGTTATACATGTTTTATTAGATGTGTTTAAATGGTAGTTGCCTCATTTCTAAAGACCTGGTGTGTGCTGTATATATACGAAACATCTTCCCTGAGGGGTTTACAAACAGTTTTCTGCATTATTTCTCCATTATTATTATTTTAAAAAGTGATATAATTCCTAGCTTCACTTCTTTCTTCATCTTAAAGAGCAATTGTAATGTAAATCGGCAGTTATAAGGTAACGGTCCTAAGTGCTCTTTAGAATGATAACGTTTGTTCTGTGACTAAAAAAACCAAAGATATTATGTTTGTATTTAAGTGTTAAATTTTAGCCTGTAGGACTAAATAGATGTGATAGAACAAGCAACATGTCACACGTTATAGTTTAGTGCATGCCAAACAAACAAACGAACAAGAAAGTTCATTAGCCACAAACATATTCCAGTGTTTACAAAATAAGTATTGTGCAATAACAGTGACATAGCATGGTGCTGCAACTGCTATTATCTATAAAGTGTTTATTATTTGTTTTATATTCATTTTATTAAGACCTTTATAACATGAGTTGTACAGGCTGAGGAGTTTGTGTTCAAAGTTTGATAAATCTGTGAATGACACAGACTTGGCACTGACCACACAGAACCGTCAGTCACCTAATTGTTTCACAATTATATTGTTTTTCAGGAATAAATCCCCACATTTAATGGTTTTAAGAGTTAAATAGTTATTTTTAATAGTTACCTACAGTAGCACAGTCAGGCCATCAGGCTGCTGAACAAGCTGCTGATCCCTGCCCCACTTCAATAACTAATAATTTCGATAACTTGTTCTTTGCACTCCATATTGCACTGTATTGTATATTATATAACAATGCATATTTTATTACATTGATTTATATATATATATTGCTCCTTTCAATTTATTATTTATTTATTTTATTTTATATATATATATTTTTTTTTTTTAATATACTTATTGTTTTGTACATTGTATATTTTAATTTATAGCTTTTTAACTTAGATTTTTACCGGTATTCTTTTATAACTGCTGTCCATTGTCGGGCGTTTGCACACAAAGTTTTTCACTCTCTGCTTATACCTGTGTAAACTGTAAAGTGACAATAAAGAACTTGAGTATATAAACTGTTGATATTGCCATTCTAAAGCAATGCAGTTGAAGTGCATTGATCCTTGTATGCAATCCACCATAGATTCACAATGGAAACCTTCTCGTCAAAAGTTACAACTTTCTAAATATAGAACTTCAGATTGTACTGTCAAACCCGCTGCTCAACATTTTTTATAGCAGTTTTTTTATTTATTTTTTACTAACAGCTGTTATTAAACAGCTTAAGAATGAATGTGATTAGTTATATTTCTTATTTTTTCATGCGGATTTTGTGCAGTGATTTTCTATTTTATTCCTGTCATTATTATGTCATGAGCATACACATGAAAGTCAAGTTGTTCTAGTGTGACCTAAAAAAAAATTATATATTTTTCATGATCAAATTGACTGAAAGAAAACTGTAGTACTTTACTTCCCAAAATATTAATTTTACTACCTGATTCTGAAATGTTGTCTCCCATACTTGATGACAAAGATAAACTCATGCTGGAACCCCACATTCAAATAAACCAAATCTAAACTCAATGCAGCTATAATATTTTACTGCTCCGTGCTACCTCTCATATGCATATACCCATGGGTCATTATGTTATGCGTCATGCAGGAAACGCCTACACGCCCTTACCTGCATTGCGTATGTGAGCTATTTACAGTAAATTGCTGTTCAGACAAACATGACTCATTTTATTTATCCAGCTTGTATTGCTTCATGACGCTTCAACAACATAGCTACAGTGATCTATATGTGATTAATCTGTCACTAGATTTTATATTTGTTCATAAAAATATAGCCTAGGCCTAAGTGTGTCAGAAATGATTGATTAAATGAGCAGCCTACTGCTGTGTTAGTCTTCTATTTTTTGTTACACAGTCCTAAAGGTAAAATCAGAATAGCCTGTTAATTAGTATTGGACTAATATCGACTTGTATCTATATAATTTCAGTTAATTTGTATTAAATTAAATTGATACAGCAACATACTACCTTTCTTCGATAGTAGGTATAGCCTACTGAGACTAAAACTGTCATTGTGCCAAATGTCTTTGGTAGAATAACATTTCTTTTAATTTGTGCGATTTACTCCGGTTATGCTATCGGAAACGCCGTGCCCAAACGTGTCGTGATGATGACGGCCCTCGTGACAGATACCTGTTTAGTGCGATACGGTAGCCTACCACCGGAAGTGTCTGAGCAACGCGTGAGTCAGCTCAATGTTCAGTGAGACTCAGCAACAACAAGGCGTTTCTGATTCAAACCCAGACGCACTAATGTTTTAAACAGCCGATTTTAAATTAAATGTGAAATAGGCTAACAACAAAAATCGTGTCCGTATTTGTCTTTACCCGTGTCAAATTAATATTGTAAACAGCCAAAGGTAGGCTAATTATACAAGTTCCATCATATAGGCCAAGCCTAAAGCCTACATGAGAGTGCCAGCAAATCGAGATCGTAATATTAAAATATGATAAGTTAATGACTTATTTACCTGACGATTGTTTAACACATTGCAAAAGCAAGCTTAAGTGTGATCAAGATGATTAGATGACGATATGCCGCTATCAACAGTGAGAAACGAGGCGTGGCCCCTACCTCGAAGAGCTCATTTGCAAGGTTGAGAAATACGGTACATTTTGTGACTGCGCCTTTAAGAAAACGGAGCCAAGTTTTTGCTGTGACGTGAAGACGCTGCGCTGCGCGCTATGAGTGTGGGCAGGAAGAGCGTGTGAGAGAGAGCGCATTGATCACTGCTTGCACAGAGACATTGCACAAGGATCTGCTGGGGCTCAACATGTTACATATCTAATGCGGGCGCACGGTCTAAATCAATTCCTTTCTCATTCAAAACACAGATCCTGCAAGATCACCCCAAAGATTCAACGAACGGGGACGAATACAACAGCCAGAGGCGAAGAGCTGGTTGTAGTTTGAAAACGTCGGGGCGGCCAGCGGGTGGAAAGCGCATTTGAGAAGACGGCAGCGGGAGAGGGGCTGTTTCAGGAGCCATGAGAGAATACAAAGTAGTCGTGCTGGGATCCGGCGGAGTGGGGAAATCGGCATTGACCGTTCAGTTTGTTACGGGGTCTTTTATTGAAAAATATGACCCCACTATCGAAGATTTCTACAGAAAGGAAATCGAAGTGGATTCGTCGCCCTCGGTGCTGGAAATCTTGGACACGGCGGGCACTGAGCAGTTCGCCTCCATGAGAGATCTGTATATCAAAAACGGGCAGGGCTTTATATTAGTCTACAGCCTGGTGAACCAGCAGAGCTTCCAGGATATCAAACCAATGAGAGATCAAATAATCCGAGTTAAAAGGTACGAGCGGGTGCCCATGATTTTGGTGGGGAACAAGGTGGACTTAGAAGGCGAGAGAGAGGTCTCCTCCGGGGAAGGCAAAGCGTTGGCAGAAGACTGGAACTGTCCGTTTATTGAAACTTCAGCCAAAAATAAAGGATCGGTGGACGAACTGTTTTCAGAAATTGTTAGACAAATGAACTATGCTTCGGCGCCAAATGGGGGAGACCAATGCTGTTCGTCGTGTGTTATTCTTTAAAACACATTTACATTTTCTTTAAAAGTTTGCAATGGTGAGTGACTCTGATAATATCATTAAGCAAAGGAGAAAACTAATGTCGGAAACTAACAAGCTTGCTCGAAAGAAAAAGAAAAAAAAACTATATACATAGCTATATGTTCTGGTGTTGACTGTCATCAGTATTTTAAAGTGTCCTGCTGTCTTGCACACTCGTATTACAAAAAGGAGATACAAACCCAGGTGTTTACATGGCAGAATACTTGAATGTTGTAGGATTTAGGAAAAATGCAACTTTAACGGACATTTGCATTTTTGCCCGGTGCCTAGCTGTGAGTTGAATTAATTGGAAAGAAACGGACTTTTATTTCATCAGTTTTTGTTTTTGTTCTGGAAGTGTGTTGCAGGGATTGATTCAACTTGACTGAGTTGAATTCTTCGCGTCTCCTGTCGGCCCGGAACGGAATGAGAGCACTCCTAGGGGAGGTTCCCTCCTTGGAACCCTGGGAGTAAATTCTCTCTTCAGGAATCTGGCGTGTTGTTTGGAGTATCTTTGCAAAACTTGCTGTACACCGCTGATGTCTACAAAAGTGGCGAAGCTTAAACTCCAGTCTCAACTTGCACTCTTAACTGGAACTTAACCCCCAACACGGATGTTGAAACAGACTTGGAAGCGACGTTTCTTCAAGCGAAGAAAACGAGATCAAAGCAAATTTATATTTTGTAACTGCTAAATGGGAGTGGGGTAGGAAAGATCGCTGGTATTTGCCCCATTGTGAATCGTACATTACGTAAAGTTCTATTTGTATTTTTAATTTTGCTGGTGACGTCAAAATAGGACTGCTTCAACGGACGAGTGGCACCCTTCAGCGCGCGCCAGGACCTTACTGTCATGATGTGGGGCCGCAGACAGCCCCATGTCTAGTGCCTTCCAATATCAGCCGTTCTATTTAGTGCCAATCTGAGTCTCCTCAAGAATCTCATTATATGGCAATCCATAGAGTGCTTAACTGTTTCACTCTTGTTAATCTCATGGGGGTAAAAATCTAAACAAAAGGCCTATTGTTAATGGAATGGCGGTTTCCCTCTTTTCTGTCTTTAAGTTTGGCCTTTGAAATGTAAGTTTTATATCTGGTCAAGGTTTGACTGAATTTTAATGTAAATTCACAGGTACTGCAATCCCCAAGATTGACACCACTAAACACTGCTCACAGACCAGCGAAAGCAAAGGGTTCAAAAATAATCTGTTCTGTTTTGTTTGTTTTTTAACAAGATGTGATGTACCATTGAATTTCTAACCCGATTGTAATTTTAATTTCAGACCAGCCTTTTAACAGCTGTATGTCTGTTTTAAGACCTTTAATACAAAATGCATTTTTTTAAAAACAGTATTCACGTTTTCTCTTCTTTCCGTTTTGCAGGGGGGGGGGGGGGGGGTTGCATATACATTGTGTGGTTCTGTATTCTTGGGCATTAGGAGTGTCAGCTGGGATGCCAAGTATTTGGGCGTGGGTGTTGGGGAGCGGTTTTCCCAGAACCAAGCATCATTTGTATAAGGGGGAAATAGAGAGGGTGTATGAGCTGTCGTGTAGGTAAATGGGTTAAGCCCCTGGCGTAGAGCCTGTGCCAATCATGGTGAATGAGACGGGTCAACATTCCACTCTACCGTTTTAGCGTGTGTGTGTGTGTGTGTGTGTGTGTGAGAGAGAGACTGAGACGTCAGCAACAAAAGTAAATGAACACGTCTAACAGGTATTCATAATGAGCACGCTGATTCCATTTCCCCATCCAGCTTAGTTCAGAGTCCTCATCCACAAGGTGTGGTGATTCACCTTCTGCTGCACTTTTCTCTCTTGGTTGTCTAACGGTGTTTATTTTATTTTATTTAGAAGTCTTAATATCATTATAGCTGTGTATTACAATCTCTGTGAAATTAATGCGAAAAATGGGAAAACAATTCTCGTTTCTCTGGAGCAGCAGAATGAAGCGTCGTTTTGTTGCTTTTGCTGTATCGAGTTGTATTTACACAATCCGTAATGGCTTCCGTTGCTGTAATTAATAAACGGTTATAAAAGTTCTGAATCCTCATGAATGGGTGTGCATTGCACTCAAGGGAAGGTGCACAGCTCATGTTTTTTTTGAAGCTTCCCGGCCACCGTCGCAGTTAATTTGTGGAGTGATGAGAACTTTCTCTGAAACCAAGAGCTGCCAGTTTGCAAAGCAGTTCCTGTTTTCTTTCAGTTTGGGTACAATTCTCAGTTCCTTAATTTGTTACCGAACATCAACCTAATCACAATGTTCTGACCGTTGTGTAATGGCGTCCAAGCAGGTCATTCAGAGGCCAGTGGTGTTGGTGTCAGAAAAGGCACAGTTGGCATTGTTAGCGGTGCTACATGGTTGCGATGCGCATTGCTTCTCAAACTTGGTCATTTAACTTTTGTTTATTGATCTATATTTAGTGTGTTCAGGGATGTGTAGCTCTTGTTTAATATCCACAGCTTTGTCGTTCTGGATGCAGTGTAAATATGCACCCCACTTGAATTATTATTTTAAAGTAAAACTTATAAGCTTTTATACTTAAATTTTACTTTCAATTTATTCAAGGGGAATGTAGCTTAGCAGCTTTTGAAGGTTCCTGCAGAATATCAGAGAAAGTACAGCGCCATTACCAGTGCATGTATGGAATATCAGAGAAAGTACAGCGCCATTACCAGTGCATGTATGGGGGACTTTTCTGGGTCTTTCTGATTTTTGTAGTAGAACAAAATCGTAATGGAAGAGTCGGCCTATAGTCGTATTAAGCGTGTCTCCTTCTTCCTCAGATTCAAATTCTAAGGTGTTTATCGTCAGAGTGCGGCTGTATTGAAAGCAACCGCATATGATGCGTTGTACGTATACATGTGCAGGGGTGTGTTTACAAATGAGTATGTCTTTATTGACACGTGCACAAACGGGCTACATTGACATAATGAAAAATGTAACGGCGAGTGTCTTTTTAGGGTCCTGTAGCGTTCAAGTTTACTTCAAGTGGTTTCGCGTGTCCTAATGTCTTATATCATTTCGTTTTTGTTGGGATATCATTTGGTTTGGTCTGTCTCTCGCTCTCTCTCTGACTGAGTCTCACTTTACACCAGCCTTTCATTTTGTGAAGAGCCTTTGTGGTCCTTGGCTCTGTTTAGTTTTGACCATGGTCTGTACTGAAACCGGTGACTGAGATCGCGTGGGCATATCGCTGTTTGTACGGATGGTACTCGCCCGCAAAGGGCCGGCGTGGGGAGCCTCGCCCGCAAAGGGCCGGCGTGGGGAGCCTCGCCCGCAAAGGGCCGGCGTGGGGAGCCTCGCCCGCAAAGGGCCGGCGTGGGTGCAGGTTTTAGTATTAGCCCAGCACTATGACACTTGATTCTACTAATTTAACTAATCATGGTCTTACATCAACACCTAAAAATTAGAATCGGGTGTCGTTGTGCTGGGCTAAAACAAAAACCTGCACCCACACCGGCCTTTTTCGGATAAGATTGGACACCCCTGGTTTCAAGCAATGTCCTTATCAAGGAACTATCTAGATTGTTCTACGTTATCTCCCTCTCTCTTCTACGTCCCTCTCACACTATTTCTGTATGGCTCTCTTTTTTCTGTCTGTTTTTTTCTGTTTTGTCTGCCAATTCTATTCTATAGAATTCACTCTAATCGATTGGCACATGCATTTATGTAAGCATAGGTATATCCTGAACTAACAAATGCCTTTTTTTTGTTGCTTGGCCAGCTCTCATTCAGTTTTCCAGTCCTTTCTCTGTCTGTCTTTCCGTTCTTTAGCCGATGAGCAGTGATTTTGTGAGGTGGGCACAACGACAATGGTGAGACCTACCTTCTTGTTTTGATCACTGCTCATTCCCAGTTGTCAGGAACGGGGTTTTCCCTCCGTGTTATTCAACAGCGGGAGTGCTGTCGTGTATGTCGTGTTTAACTGTATGTCCGTCAGTTAAAGTGAGAGTTGACTTGTTTTTTAAGCGTGGAATTGTTACGCCGTCATTAAGTAGAAAAATGTTGCCATGACGACAGTCGTGAGCAGTGACGGCCCCAGTGTAAGGCATGTCTGAGCCCAACGTGAAGCTGCACACGGAGACCGTTATTTTGCCCGCTCCCTTTCAACGTCCCTTTTAAATCTCTTCTGTGAGAGGGCCTGGATCTGCAGGTCCGTCCAATGGAAGGAGAGTGAGAGTGAGCGCGTGGAGAGGAGAGGAGAGGGAGCGCTCCGCTCTGGAGACGTTGCTGACCGTGTCGGGAATACCCTAGAATTCCTGTCATTTTTGTCATGCCTCACACTGGTCTGTCTGGGCTTGTCTGATCCACAGATCTCAGCACTTAGTGGGGCTTGTCTAAACACAGCGCAGGCCCCTGGCCCCGGCCCTGTAACAAGATGGACACCTCGCTGAGCTCCGTCAGCTGTAAATCTGCTGTGTCTACATGTAGGCTCTACCGTCTAACAACGCTCAAGATTTGAGCGCTAAACCATTATTGCGTGAACTCGGATAGAACATGGACAGTTTTCAGTGACTTCAAGGTGGATTTGTGTGTTCCTGTTAATGTCAGTATTGCTTATGTAAACAGAGGGTGCTTGCGTTTTATATTGTACGTATTCTGTGTTGCGTTTATACAGCTGGATTGGGGATGAAGCCATTGAGTTAAAATGGTGAGCATATGGTCAGTACCTCAAAAAGCTCTGACGCCAGCATGTTTCTCTGGATTATACTAGGTTTATGAGCATGCCTCACACCAAACCCAGTGGCATCCTCCTCTTCATGCGGACATTAAGGGCCGAAACATATACGCAAACGTGGACACTTTGAGCTACACAAACGGCTCTTCTTTTGCCATGACATTTGTGAAAGACAAACCAGTGGAAAGCACAGATCGAGCAAGAAAGTTCCCTCGCTACAACGCTATAGCAAGAATTTCAGGTGACACATTTTAGAACTAAATCGACTTTGCGTTGCTCGAAGCGTCCACGTTCGCGTATTTACTTAAGGTATGTTTCGGCCCTAAATCATGCAATTTGCGCTTATCCCCATAATGTCTGCTTCGTCCAAAGATGGCAGTTTGAATTCAGGTGAAGATGTTGGTCAGGTTATTTCAGGAGCAGCGGGTTTTCGAGGTAATTTCAGAATGAGCAGTGCTTGTAAATAGCTAACTTCAAGTCTCAAAATTAAGCGACTCTTACTGTGTTTAAATTTAAAAAATTTGCTCTAGTACTAGAAATGCATTCAAACTGTTTTTGGGTGAAATATAAAAATATTATAATCCACTAATTTTGGGCAAATACTTTTTTATAAATAAATTAAAAATATATAAATGCATTGGGTTTTAACCTGTTTGAATAATTCCCTTTCAAAGCTCTTTGCCCCTCTTTACATCATTTGAGGTGACGCTGCATTTGCTGGAGGATTGACGCTAACTGCCGCTGTAAGGGCTGTTTTCAGCAAAGTTTTTGCAGGGGGAAAACATGACCAAGGGCTTGCATCCTGCTTGCTTAGGCTGGGTGTGAGCACAGAGAAGCCTGTGTTCACTGTGTTCAGTGCTAGATCAACAGCACCTCAACCCACAGCTAGCATCGCCCGGCCTAGCATCTCTGAGTGTCCCTGGAGGGGACATTCCTCCATGAGATGAGTCCAGGGAACAACAGCGTACCTTGTGTTGGCCATCTGTTTAATTCCTGCTTTAGCTCTATACCACACACACACACACTCACACACACACACACACACACACACACTCACACTCACACTCTGGGGCTTAAAGAATGCAGCTTCAAGAATGATTTGTGTTTATTTCAATTCCCAGTGCTGTGCGAACCTCATGCTTTATTGCAGAAAACACCGTTCTTGCCATTGGTGGGGGTGGGGAGAAGGGATAACTGAAAAAAGGTGGGACGCGTGAGTGACAGCATCCACCCTTGTGTGTGTACATGCGTGTGTGTGTGCGTGCGTGCGTGCGAACAAGTGCGTTTACTCGCGTGAGAAAGCTGCAGAATGGAATGTTCTATTCCTCTAAAACTCATCTGGAGTTGCGTTGGCAGGACGTCTCACCGGACCGAGAAGCTAACCTGGCCGTCGTGGTGAGGATTGGTCATGTGACTTTCAGGCTTCACCATGGCATGGTTGCTGCGTCAAATGTAGAACCTCAGCCGTCTGAGTGACATGTCATAACATGCCCAAAATTCCACATGTTTTGCTTTCGGTCCATTTTAATTAGAATTCTAATCTGTCATGCAGTGGTGGTTGTTTTTAATATCTTAATAGATCTCTGATGGTTGGTTTATATGAAAATCAAGCTCAAGTTGTATGATGTATGATCTCACCTCTTGTTTTGATAATGGGTGCCAGCATTTCAGGGGACTCCGTGGGTTATTTTTGGCAAGGCTGAGCAGGTTGGACATGTGACTAAGAGGGGGGCGGGGGCTAGGGGGGCTGAAACTAGTGGAGTTTGATTTACAAACTGCTGGTCTAGATCTAGGCTCCATCTTTGAGGAACTGCCAACTTATCCCTGAATGTTGATCATTCTGAAGAGGTCTAAATATTGAACCACGCCCTCCAAAACAAAAAGTATGTGTGTGTGTGGGGGGGGGTCACATATGACAACATTGATCCTTGACCCCTGACCCCCACACCCCATCTTCACAAAGCAGAATCATTTGCAGACTAATAAATTAATCTGGTAAATCTTCAGAGAAAAGAATCTGGAAGGAGCAGATTTGGTTCAAATAGATGAGCAATGCAAGTTGCTTAATGAAAAGGAAACATGCAGAAGTACTTTTTTTTTCTTGTATAATAAAACATTTGTGACCCATGGCCAAATATATTTGTGGATGTACTTTAGAGTAATGCAGCGCTGTTTAGGGGGACACATTAATTTAAGATGCAATAATGTGCGTGTTTGTCTGCTGCACATGTGACCGTACTGGCTGTGAGGTTGCCCTTGGATGCTCTATTTTTGTGTGAAACACTATATTTGTCCATGCGTGTTTTTATGCCATTTCAGAAATGCAGTGGAATGAGGAATTTGAGAAAATGAAGTGTTGTCTACTTACTTAATCAATAGATGTTTAACAGTTCAGAAGGCCATTATCATCTGTATTTTATGAAAATCTTTAAGATAAAGTGTATTTTATGAATGATTCTAGAGATAAGTATTTTCATTCTTAAGGAGGGAGTAAAAAGAGATGCAAAACAAATGAGCGCATATCTTTACGTGCAACACCACTAACATACAAAGTTTAGCTGTTGTTTCCTGATATGAAATATAAATTCAGGTTTTTTTTCTTTGTCTTTGTCTTTCTTCTTTGTCCCTGTAAGTCAGACAAGTATTGCCTTGGAGTGGGCATGTGGGGAAAAAACCCTCTTCACCTCTGCCTTTCTGTCTCCTGGCATCGTTCTGAAATGCAGAAGAGACGACGGGGGAAGTTAAGCTCATTTTATGCATATTCCCCATTGTTTCAGCCCACAGAGATGTGATTCATCGAAAGGTTATTCAGCATTAATATATTACCTGTCAGACAGTGATGTGCGTGAGCGTGTTCTCACTGCTGCAATGCTTTATACAATACAGGATGCAGTGCTGAAAGCCTTGCCTCATTGCAGAGTGGTACTGGACGGTACTGCAAGTTCTTTCTTTGACAGTAATGACACTCGTGAGACATGTCTGTTATTACGGTCTCTCCGTACGTGTGGATAATGACGAGCTGATGACATTGACGATACGGTGCGATGGTCACATCCACGTCCTGCGTCCTTCGCCTCACTGCTTCTGATATATGTAAAAACAGTCGTAGATATCAATGCGTTAATATCAGAGCAATGGCGTTCAGCTTTTAACATAAGAGCTTGGTGCCCACAGGGCTATTACAATCGTCACCTGCATTGGTCTGTGTGGATGAACTGATTGTACTTATTAAAGCTCTGCTGACAGAATGTCTGTACTGCAGAACCCTGGACTTGACGCAGACACCGCTACCTCAGGTATGACGTTTACATAAAGGCAATCTGGCAGAACGTGGTGGAATTCTGGGTAATGTCCCAGCGTGAGTGCCTTTGTGCATGTTCTCTCAGCTCTTACTGATAATTACTGGGAATAAGAAGGCGGCAGCCTTTTTTCAACTTAAAAATAAAATGTTCTGCACACAACCTGCTGCCCGAAGTACTGACAGGTTGACCTGCGCGACTGAACATGCCCAATCGGAGCTCGACAATTTGGGTCAGACCTCTTAACCGTTGGGCCCATCTGGGTCCGAGCACTTTGTGTAACCAGGGAATAAACGTTCATGTGCAGTGATCCATGGATACTCTTCATTCAAAGAAAGAAAGAACTGAACATTTTT
This sequence comes from Ilyophis sp. 1 JC-2022, assembly GCA_022702515.1. Taxonomy (NCBI): domain Eukaryota; kingdom Metazoa; phylum Chordata; class Actinopteri; order Anguilliformes; family Synaphobranchidae; genus Ilyophis; species Ilyophis sp. 1 JC-2022. The sequence goes on from CM040402.1 coordinate 112,289,352, forward strand.
GTTATTTCACTAGAACGGACACTGCCCAAACACTACTCTAGATGTGTGCCATGCATATGATGACATCTACCCCATCTGCCCTGCCGGTAAACTGCACCATCATGAGGCAGCGCCGCGAATCTGTTCCTTCCCCTAAATATGAAACTCAAATTCATGTGACTGACAGAACCACATTATGCTCAGGAGAACCACATTATACTCAGGAGAACCACATTATGCTCAGGAGAACCACATTATGCTCAGGAGAACCACATTATGGCCAGGAGAACCACATTATGCTCAGGAGAACCACATTATGGCCAGGAGAACCACATTATGCTCAGGAGAACCACATTATGGCCAGGAGAACCACATTATGCTCAGGAGAACCACATTATGCTCAGGAGAACCACATTATGCTCAGGAGAACCACATTATGGCCAGGAGAACCACATTATGCTCAGGAGAACCACATTATGGCCAGGAGAACCACATTGTTTCCTTTCCCAAAGCTACGTCTTGTGTGCTTTATTTGGTTTTGCTCTCTTGAGCTGCTCTGATATTTTTTCCCTCATTGCACTAAAAGCTGTTGATGGGACAGCATTTATTTTGTTTTCAGTCATTTTCAGGTCATGCATGAGACAACAGTACTAATTTAATTTAAGCCTTGTGTGTAAGCAAGAAGTGAGATGAAAAACCTGGTCTATCTTCTTGGTAAGGGCAGAAAGAGCATGTGCCCATATATATAATGTGTACAGTCACCTGTCAGGCATTAACTTTTTCTTGCTCTGGGAATTACATCTGGTCTTAGTTTTGTTTTGTTTTTTAAACCCTCTCCCGGCCCCTAATAAGTTATCATAATAAACCACCTCAATCCAGGTGAGACTGACACTATATGTTGTGAGATTCTTCACCCAACATCGGTGAAGCTTGCTCACTGAATAATACCCAGTGAAACGGTGTAAATGACAGTCCGCTGGTTGCCTGGTTCCCTAGTCAAGCATTGCCCTGCACTTCCCTGCATTGCTCCCTTCCTGTTACCAACATGGCCTTGTACCGCTCGGTGCCCAACTGTGTTCTACACTGCCCTCTACTTCCCTGTGTTCACACTACCCACACAGCCCATTACCGTGCCCCACACTGGGCTGTCCTGTGTTAACCCTCATCCTGATGCTGTGCTATCCCTGTGCTTTTAAACCCCATGTTGCTGTGCTGTGTGCCTGTGCGTTGTGCTGTGGTGCACTGAGCTGTGCCTATTCTCAGTTCTGGGCTAAAGTACAGGGCTGTTATATGCAGTCCCCCATGCTGTGCTAGGAGGCACAGTCCTGTCCTTGTGCAAACATTGTCCTTTATTTATTTATTTATTTATTTTGCATCACTGTGCTGTCTGCACTGTGTTTGTTTTTACCCTGTGCTGCACGCTCTCTCTCGTGTGTCTGTGCTGCACGCTCTCTCTCGTGTCTGTGCTGCACGGTCTTTCTCGTGTGTCTGTGCTGCACGCTCTCTCGCGTGTGTCTGTGCTGCACGCTCTCTCATGTGTCTGTGCTGCACGCTCTCTCATGTGTCTGTGCTGCACGCTCTCTCTCGTGTGTCTGTGCTGCACGCTCTCTCGCGTGTGTCTGTGCTGCACGCTCTCTCTCGTGTGTCTGTGCTGCACGCTCTCTCGCGTGTGTCTGTGCTGCACGCTCTCTCATGTGTCTGTGCTGCACGCTCTCTCATGTGTCTGTGCTGCACGCTCTCTCTCATGTGTCTGTGCTGCACGCTCTCTCTCATGTGTCTGTGCTGCACGCTCTCTCGTGTGTCTGTGCTGCACGCTCTCTCTCGTGTGTCTGAGCTGCACACTCTCGTGTGTCTGTGCTGCATGCTCTCTCTCATGTGTCTGTGCTGCACGCTCTCTCTTGTGTGTCTGTGCTGCATTCTGTGCTGTGCTGGCGCAGCTCTGCCTGGTTCTGAGAGCAGGAAGGAAGGGTGGATGCATCTGAGACTTCCTGTCTCGCTGTGAGTCAGCGTGGTGCTGCACGCCTCGTACATCCCCTCTCGCATTATTGCTGTCAGGACGAGGAGAATGTGGCCCCTCTGTACAGATGCTCGCTGGGGCCCCTCCTGCTCTTCTCTACAGGAGGCAACCACTACAGCCTACTGAGGAATTTAGGATGGGGGGTGGGGGGGTCGAGATGAGGCCCCTCTGGAGTGAACGGTGGATAGGTATCTCAGTCAGCTCTGTCAAAGGTAATTTAACACCATTTGCAGAAATCCATGGACTGTATCCAAAGAAAGCACTTTTTCACAAATTGAAACTTTATTTAATTTTTTTTGAACACACAAATTATTTCTGTAGAAGCCGCACCTTAAAGAGCAAGTACATTGGAGTTATGAAAAAATGAAGTCGAGGGAAAGTCTTTGATTGGACATACCATACCGTACATTCATACACCTTCGAAGAGGCCATTACTTGGTTCCTGGTACAAACTGGCGTCGTGATTCATCCAGTTACATATCCATGTTTACATATCATTGTAAGGTAAACGGGCTGATCGCTTTCAGAGTATGACAGAAAGTACTTATTAATCTGTTTTTTTCTAATGCTTTAGGTTTTGAAGTTTTGTAAACTTTTAGCACTGTTAATATGGGGACTTTTCTGTTGGAAGTTTTTTTTGGTATTTTTTGTCTTGTTGATTCATCTGTTTGCATGTATTATGGGTGAAGGGAAGGGTTTAGTAGGGGTTTGAACTGTGAAAAGGAGCATAATTAAGTCACTCTGAGGGGGGGGCTTGAGTACTTGCAGTGTGTTTGATATATTCCAGGCTTGTCGGCCTAATTTCATTAAGAGAGGCGCAGGCATGTCATGTGACAGAAACTTTGTTGCCGCAGTTTATTTACTTATTCCAGTGACAAGCAGACTGTTTTTTTTAACAGGATGTCATCTCGAGAGTGGTCATGCCTTTCTCACGCTTTACAAACGAGCGCTCTCATTATTTAAGGTGCCTCTTCCCATGTCAAACTCTTGTACTAGCACTCGGATACTGTATCTCATTAGACCACTGTACCATATGGGTAAATTTGACTTGACACCCAATTTGCCTGACACCTAAAATTGTGCGTGTGTGCGCAGGTTTGTGCATGTGTGTGTGTGTGTGTGTTCTTGGTAACCCATCAGCAACAAGCCCCTTTGACTACTGAGCCAATAAGAGAGCAGGAAAGTGTGACTTAAGGATCATTTGAGTTTCCGTGGGATGTAAGCACTGTAGCAGAGAGAGCGAGAGAGTACAAACAGCGCTTTCACTATTCATTACCCAAAAATGAAAGGAAGCAAATATGACCTCCACTAAAAAGCAATCAACCTAAATTTGCATGGCTTATACGGAGACGCTCACATATAAACACGAGCAGATGGTTAGGCTCCTATTTTAAATTACACCATTATATTATATATCAAACCGTATTTCACATCTTGATGCTACTGCTAATTTAACTGCTTCCAAGGAAATTCCAAAAAAATTTCACCACCGCTTTGCCTGGCCTTGGAGCAATATCTCTTATTTGTAATTTGTGAAGTGCAAACTTTTACACTGATGTTTCAATATTCGGATTCAGTTGTTTAATTACTTTCAGTAGTGTTTATCGTTTTCTCTTTTTTTTAGAGTACATGCAGGAGAAGGCTATTGATGTTGTGTACTTTTTATTTTAAAGTACTGTAATTACTTCCCTTTTCCTGGCTAGTCCAGATCCTTTGGTTTGATGTCTAGTGGCCTGTACACTTGTGGGCCTTTACGCACTCATGAACATACCCTAACAGGTATGCCTACATACAGTATACACACGTTTTCTTGTACATGCTTCATCAACCATGATTTTTTTGAGGTCATAAAATGTAGAAAAGGACATACAATAGAAACGGACACACAACTTGTTTCCCAAATTCTAATGAGTGAATGAGTGCGAGGGTGTTTCCGTGTACATGCGTGTGTGTGAGCGTCTGTATATGTATAAGGGTGTAGTACAGTGGTTAAGGAACTGGTTTTGTAACCGAAAGGTCGCAGGTTCGAATCCCACATAGGACACTGCCGTTGTACCCCTCAGCAAGGTACTTCACCTGAATTGCTTCAGTATATATCCAGCTGTAAATGGATACTATGTATAAATGCAAAAATGCTGTGTAAGTCGCTCTGGATAAGAGCGTCTGCTAAATGCCTATAATGTAATAAGGTGTGCATGATATCTACAGGATGTGTGTACAATATATAAATTGCATGTATTGTGTATAGTATATAAGGTGTGTATATGCTGCCTGTACGGAGTATAACGTGTGTGTGTGGTGTTTGCACAGTGTTTGAAGGGTTGGGTTGACAGACTTGGAGTGGCTTATATGTTGTCCCTCTCTGTGTGGGTCTGTCAGGTTGGGATGGGAACACCACTGTGTGCTCTGTGCCTCCCGGGGTCCTGCCCGGGAATTGGAGAATCTGTAGATTCGGGAACAGATGGCATCCTTCCGTGTCCTTTAAAGAAGGTTTTTAGTCAGGAGGGCTAGCTGCTCTCTGTGCAGTGCTTGGAAACAGAGGACTGGTTTACCTCTGCGCTCTGACGTGAGAGCTTCTGGCACCTCAGCCTTATCTGTGATCATTGTTTAAGTGCTCTGAGGCAACAGGAAGTGAGAATACACACAGTCAGCAATGAGTAGCGAGGGGAAACGGTGGTCATTTGGGTGCTTAGCAGATGTGTGTGTGCCTGGGTAGTCTGTAGTATGTACAGTATATGTGCATCTCCAGTACCTGTATCAGCAGTCTTATTGTGACACCATCGTTTGTGCGATCAGGCTGGGGCTTATCTTATGCCCAGCAGGTAGAACAGCACCATATGGTCCCAGGTATACGGATGGCTAAAGCAGTCCTTCCACATACAACGTATAATTTTCTAAAACCATTTTTTTTACTGCATATAGTCATATGGTTCATAAAGTAGTCTTTCCTTGCTAAAGTAGTCTGTCCTGTAATTTTGTTTTGTGTCTCTGAATAGTATGAGGTATGCATTCTCAACTGGGAATTAACTTAAGAATCCACCTCTACCAAGATATACTGTTCCTCGCTGCCTCAAATGGTTATATACCACACAACCAATCATAAACTGCCTAAAATGCCTATAAACAGCATTGTGTTGCTTAAACGACCCTATAAAGAGTCATATACTGCTGAAACGACAGCATATTGTCTAAACAGCACTGTACTGCCAGAAATAGCTTTGTGCTGCTGACACAAACCTCGACTGCTTAAAGTTTTTATTTTTATTTTACTGCCCAAATAATCTTGTACAATCTTATAATCTTATAAAAACATTATTTAACTGTCAGCCTAAATTAGCCCGATACTGTGGAAAGCATCCAAATACTGAACAAATCATTGTTATTCTTTCTAATCTGGTATGGCCTGAAATGTCTACATAGAATTTGTACTGCTTATCTCCTCAGCGTATAGTTTTTGCTGCCTGGGGTTGTTGGGAACATATTTTTCTGCTTTAGACTTGGCAAAAACCTAGAAATACTCATTAGGACCGGCCACACAAACACGCACCCCTATCCCAGGCATTTCTCCAGAGCCACGAGGTTCAAATGGGTGAAGAAGTTTGTAAAACTAAGGAGCAAGTGCTTTCAAGGCTTATCTTGCAGATCTATGGGATATTTGATATTCTACGCCTGCAACAGAGGCTCTGCATCTGAACTGCAGAAAGGTTTGATATAAAGTCCCCTGTCTGCTTTGTGTAAGAATAAAGCCTCATGTTTGTCAGTCGACCGTCAGTCAAACCAAAATGCATGCGACGCTTTGTTTCTTTTGACAAAAATGTGAGGTAACGAAGGTAACCGGACTTTAGGCAGCGCGTGCCGTTCCTGTTTGGGTTTTTAGAGAAACGTGACAGACAGCTGGCTTAGTGTGGGAATGCATAGTGGAGAGTCTGACTAGATCTTATTCAAACACAATTAAGCATAGACTTGCGTTCTGAATGGCTTGTTTTAGTGGCCCTATTATGACCCTGATCCCGATAAGCTCCAGCTGCATCTTTTCTTAATTCTTCTCACATAAGGGTTTTATTAAGTCTCACATAAGGGTTTTATTAAGTCTTTTCCAGTTCCTCCCTGTCCCCTGGAACCAGTGATAAATACTTTGTCAGATGCACTAGTGTTCATTAGTAGTGCTGTTAGTTTCTTGCTGGTTTTAAAATGCAGCACTGGAAAGACGGAGATAGATAACTTCCCATGTTTCTCCTCACCGGTTTACTCTTTCATATTAGAAGTGTGTAATAATCTAATCTGGAGAATAAATAGGTGGAAATTAAAATAGGTTTCTAGATTTCTCAGGAACACAGGACCATGTGCTGTTAAAGAAATGGAGCTGACAAAGCAGCTGTATACAGTCGTTCCTGCCATTTTTGTGGTAAAAAAGTCTTTCTATAAGGTGCATTTTTTTCTGTCGAATGCAGGACTGCTTTAAAAGACAGGTCACCACGAAGGCTTTTGCATTGTGGCTGACGAGAGATTGAGTTCAGAGGTTTTCAAACACAGTCAAAAACATCCAGCTCTTGACTTTGATTCCCAGGTCGGACACTGCCGTTGTACAGTTGAGCAAGGTAAATGGTAAATGGACTGCACTTATATAGCGCCTTTATCCAAAGCGCTTTACAATGGCCTCTCACTCACCCGTTCACTCACACATTCACACACCAATGGCGGCAGCTGCCATGCAAGGTGCTAGCCTGCTCATTGGGAGCAATTTGGGGTTCAGTGTCTTGCCCAAGGACACTTCGACATGTGGACAGGAGGAGCCGGGGATCGAACCGCCAACCCTGCGATCAGCGGACGCCCCGCTCTACCTCCTGAGCCACAGCCGCCCCAGGTACTTAACCTGAATCGCTTCAGTATATATCCAGCTGTATAAATGGATAATATGTAAAAATAATAATAATAAATGATATAAAGTTGTGTAAGTCGCTCTGGATAAGAGCGTCTGCTAAATACCTGTAATGTAATGTACACAACTGTGGAGAATGATCATATGTGCATACGTATTTGCAAATGATTGTAATGTGATCTAAACTGGTGAAGCCTCATTAATCTGTCTCTCTCTCTTTGGCCTAGACTAGAGGGTGTATGGTATATTTAAGGAGTGCTGGATTTCACAGCCTTGCCATGTTTTATAAAGCATTCTTATTAATGGGCAAAGCCCATTCTGCAGAATGTGAGGGGTTCTGCTATCTGAGAACCAGCAGCCCAGAGGGGCAGGCTTGTGGGAGTCAAAAGGCCAAGTCTTCTATCCACATTCCCACATTCAGAACTCCAAGAGGTCACACAGCAGGAAGGGAAAGCTACTGTGGAGAGAGGCCCATCTTTCTGAAGTCTCGTCTTCTATTGGACGTGTAGGTGCACATTTGGGGTGGGGCGTATGATTTCTCATTATCACCAGTAGACATTGTAAGAATGGTACTATATCTCTGTTACTATATCTTTGGGTTTTTGGTCATTTCACATGAGTGTAAAAAGTGCCAGACATGCAGACCTGTTGCTGGATGTTGGAAAGAAACACTCAGGTTATTCTGAAAAGGTAAATATTTTGGGGTTATTCTGAAAAGGTAAATATTTTGGGGAGAATGTGAGCAGAGAGGGCTTTTCTGAATTGGGCGACAATTCTTAATTTTTTATTTATTAAGAGCTTAGATGCATTTGATCTGTATGTGTGGATGCATCTGAAGGTAATCATTTATATTCATGCCGCACTTGGAACTGGATGCAGAACATATACGTACATCTGATGTGTTGTGCATCATGATTGTGTGTGAACAGAGGCTGCGTAAACCACTGTACTAATGTGGTGGAATTAAGTCTCTCTCTCTCTCCCTCTGTCCCTCTTTTTCTCCATCTGTCTGTTGGTGACTCCACAGTTTTAGGAAGCATTCTGTCAGCATCACAGGTTTTTTGAGGTTTTCAGAATGGGGGGATGGGGTTGTGGATAGAGAATAATAACAACTGTATTTAATGCTAAATACCAATTGATGTGCTTGCAGGGTGGTTGCCGTGGAAACTCCACTGCAACAGGAATGAACAGGCTGGTGAATTTTGGGGTTCTCAGCCCTCTTCCCCTGGTTTGAACCCCTAAACGATGCCAAGGACAGGCAGGAGAAATGCATTTCTGAGGCTCAGGGGTTGAGATGAAACCAATGAGTTACGACAACTTGATTGAAAACCAATATCAGTTACTTGTTCAATCCAGCTCCTGCGTGTCTGTACTGCAACCCTGGGCTCTAAGCCAGAAGACGTGCGCATGTGTTTTTTTGACACTGTTCACCGTTATTTGCTTGGAGGGAAAATATTCACCCCAGGAAATTGTTCAATAACTGTTTGATCCATGAGGACATTTCTACTTTTACCCTGACAATACATACAGGCTGTTCATTGATAAATTAAGTTTATTCTCCACACATGTTATGTTTATGAGCATGTTCAGGTGAGTAACAAAAAGGCTTCCCATGCTATGCTATGGGCCAATCAGATCAAGACCACTGTGTGCTGATTGGTTGTGGGTTTGTGTCTTGTAACGTCATAGGGGTGCAGACCATGTCCCAATGCTCGAAAAAGTACATTTCCAAATCTCCTGGGTTTGGTTCCATTTACGCTTCTTTACTTTAGAAGGGTAACTGTGGAACTAAGGCGTACGCCTTGGTGGCCTCATACTTCCTGTTCCAGATTGTCTAGTTCCTGCTAGTTTTTGCTGGCCTGTCACTTCATGCTTCCCCTCAATGCTCAGATTGTGACAGCTAAAGTGATGTGCTGGCAGCAGTCAGCAGGGAGATTAACAAATTAACTTTGACATAAAAAGCCACTATTGCATTACATGAATTATAAGAGCCTACTTGGCTGGTCGATGGTGTCATTATAGGGTGTGTTACTGAATTGCATAAAATCTCAGTTGTGAAATCTGGGACAGAAATCTCTGAAAAGTTGGACCCAAACCCAGAAAAATCAGATGTAGCTGGTGAAGTACAGAGCAGTGACCTGACTAATCCTTGACCAGGGCTTTTAGGCACAATCTATTCATCGCTGACCTGGAATTAGCACTGAGTAAAAGTAGCACTGGCTAATATACAGTACATCTACAGTACATATATGTACGTATTTCACATATATGCCTTGGCGTCATCAAATCGAAAAAACGGAGCCTTCATTAATCATGAACACTCTCTGAAGTCCCAGGTATTTTTAACCCGTGACAGCAACAGCTGCTATTGTCATGAAAGATCCAATCAGAAGTCAATGACACACCACAAATGGCACAAACATCCATTCATAGATTTGAGGAGGTTACCCCATGAGAACACCTCTCAAATGAACCATTTTTTATTTAGAAAATCAGGAAGGCCCCTCAGCATATAATCAGTACGTTCAAAAGTGTGTGTAGCAGTCGCATGTTACCTAGCATATAGGGTCACAACCACAACTGTTCAGTAATGGTTTATGTTGTTTTGTGTCTGGGTATTTTTCGCGGACACATTTTCGTCAGTTGTTTGGTGTTCCAGGAAGGTACATCACAGGGAACTATCTACAATGGAACAGAGCCTTGAGGCAGGTGACAACCTGTCACTCTGGGCTGTCTATGTTGCAATATCTGGCAGGTGGAGAAGGCTGTGAGGAAATGGTACTGCAAACTTCTTCAGATAACAGGCAGCTGGGGTGCGTCCCAATATTCTTCACTCCCCACCTCCCCACTTCCCCACCTCCACTCCCCCACTAACACTCCTCTCCTACCCTGCAAAGCTGCCTTTCGTTTTGAGTACAATTTTTGCATGTTAAGGAAAAAATGTACCGGACATTGCGGTTTGCATCGAGACATTAATTCATATGTAACCATTAATACGTAATTAAGATGTAATCAGCAACATTAGATTAAAGCACAAAGATCTGTTTCCGGGGCACGGAGTAGAGGAGTGGTAGTCGAAGAGGAAACGTTGCATTTTTTTGACTATTGGGACACACCCCTGGAGTGAAATAGAAGTGTTGCCTCAGAGAAGCCTGGCACCACCTCTTCACTTCCTGTTTCCACTCTCACACAGGAAATGGCCATGACAAGATTAAAGAATCAGATTATTTGAACCTTACTATTATATGAGATTTTTATTGAATATCTTGTACGCCAAAATTGAGCATACCACGTTCTAAAATATTATAACATTCCTGTCTTAAAAAGGTAAGACAGATCATTTTTGTATTTGTATTTTATGGGAATTCAAAGGGTTGTTTGTACAATTTTTATTATGTTATATATTCATCAGTTTGTCATAAACAAACAAACATCTCATTAATCATCAATCTGCATAGCATCAAAATTAAATGGCATGAATTTAATAGCATAAATCATGCTTCACAAATTCAGTTGATAAATACATGAATACAAATGCATGTATAAATGAACAATAAACAACATTTATGCAATATTAATGCAATAATGTGCACAATAATGCTCAGGATATTACTGAGTATTGGTGTAGATACAGAGTAAAGATGACACAATACACATATAGAGATGGTAAAAAATAAACTGATACAATCAATGTACTAGAAAGCACTGCTGTGTATGTTATTCATGAAGAACAAGCGGTTTGTTAAAAAATATCTCTTTATTCAAAGTGTAGCTCAGAAAAAAACTAATACCACTGCAAGAGTCTTTTTATTCTGTGGGGAATATAATGTCTGGTACAAGTTCAGACAACAGAACAGCAATAAACAAAAGCAGACAGCATTTTTCACCATAATTGAATTCCCCTTGTCTCCACACACTGTTATGTGTGTGCAAATTTGTGCCATGGCTGAACAGGCAACGACAAGATATTAGTTTGTTGTAATATCTCTAAGCTGCTGACGCTAACAGGAAAGTAAGTTTCTTTCTCTCTTTACATTCATTGCAAACAAATGACCGTGATGCGTGAAATAAAGCCTACTCTCTCCTTTTCCCTGTTATCTTCTAACAAGCATTTCCTGTTGGACTAAACTCTGTCAACATGGGTAAAGGCTTGGTGAAATACCCGCAGCTGGATATTTTTCAAGATACTTGGATATTTTTCAAAAAGCTGCTTTTTGGACTGTAATTAATAGACGTGCTTCCTTAAAACACACATATATGCATGCACAAAGGCACGCTCGGCCACATACTTGCATTTACGCATACACACACTAAAACTTTGTTGCTGCCTTTGGTGCTTCCCAGATCCCTCCAATCATGTCTTACAAAAGAATGCTACTTGGAAGGCGGCCAAAGACTCACAAACTCGGAACAACTGGCGTGCATTCATAAGGATCGGGTACAAGTGTACACAAGCTATTGCATCTGCAACGCCCATTATTGCAACGATCAATCCTCCCTCAGTGCATAACAAACAATATCAGGAGATTTTAAAGCATGTTAAATCAACGGAAAATAAATCTGACGCAGCACCGCCACTGTAATGAAAGAAACGTGAACACATTTTGCTTCAGATTTTATAATGGGTTTAATTATCCCTGAATCTTACACTGGGCTTCGTGTAGTCATCTTTTATGACCAAGCGTTTGACTTGTACTTCAGAAAGTCTCCTGAACTGCACGGTCACTCCTTTCCTGAACGCATCATTATTTTGTTTTGTACAAGAGTTCCACTGCGAGAATCAAAGGGTCAGATCCTCATTAAATGTAAAGGAATCAAACGGTGCAGGGCTCTTTTATGCCCCGTCCTTGGCATTCCACACATAGTGTTAAGACAGGACTCGATCAGAATCTATACAGTCCCCTTTTTCCATTGGAGAGAAAGATCTGGAGAACGACTGAGGTCACTACAACCAAAAACAAGTCCAATGCTCCATCACACACATCTGATGGTGTGCTCAAGACTGCCTGCACGCTTGCTATAGCTGAGACAATGACAGTAATGGATATAATAATAGTGATTAAATCCTTGGAAAAAGCAATAATAATAATAAATTAAATGTGAAAACAGCTCTTGTTCATTTCAGTAAAGGCTAGGAAGACGTGCTGCTGCTAAAATGATTTATCACCGTATTCAATAAATGCATTTGTTTCTATTAGTATAGAAAGTCACTGTGTGATTTCATCCATAGGCCAGCTGCTAACACACTGATCTTTATTATGACTCTCTCTGACCCCATTGACAAGGGGGCAATGTGTCATCTCTCTCTCACTCTCTCTCTCTCTCTCTCTCTCTCTCTCTCTCTCTCTTGCTGTACAAAATTCCTCTGGAATAGATTAGTGTGTGTGTGTGTGTGTGTGTGTGTGTGTGTGTGTGCCTACCCCTCATGTGTATCTGGATCTCAGCTGTACGTTCCTGCAGGGTGGTCTCAGTCCTTGTGCTTCTCTTATGAGTCCAAGAAGAGCCTCTGTTTCTGTGGACCTGATAGCAGACTCCATACCACAGCAGAGCCATGACAGGGAGGAGGTGGGAGACTCATGATTTTGTGTGAATGTCTGTTTATACGTCCGTGTGTGTTCATGTCCATGTGTGTGTGTGTGTGTGTGTGTGTGTGTACATTCACCATTGTGACCTACTGTACCGTCTGGGTTCACGCTCACATTCCTACACTGAGTGGGTACTTGTGTATGGGATGGCTTTTCTCACAGTGTGGAAGAGGATGGATCCCAGTGATGCAGTGGGGGACAGAAGGGTGAGAGCACCACCCAGCACCATTGTCCCAGGGCAAATAAAGACTCCATTTTCCCCCTGACACGCTAAGGGTACAGCTTTTTTTTGTACTTCTCTTCCAGTACAGTCGGGGCAATGCCCTGCTAGTCCTCTGGGTTGTGGGACATACAGTGGTTTGTTTGTCAGGACCGACCCTTTCAGTCTGAGACAGAGAGAGAGCCTCACTACAGTTATGCCTATTAGCATTAAGCAACACTAGGGCAGCAGCACCATCCAAGCACACAAATAGACTAAACCAAATGATATCCCAACGGAAACTAAATGATATAAGATATTAGGACGCAGAAAAGCACAAAGCAAAGTTGAATGCTACAGGACCCTAAAAAGACACTCGTCCATGGAAGATCACCAACCAATCGGCTTCAACAAGGTATCGACTCGGGGATCATAGGCTTGCAACAGAGACCGGCTGACACAGGGAGACATAGCTGCTTATGCCAGAAATACAGGCTGTGCTCACACGGTCGTCTTCCAAAGGTTGAGACCGAGCCGCGCTTAACACAAATGTAACTGACACCTCACAACTGAAATAATTTTAAATTTGAAGTCCTACAGCCCAAAGAAAAGTGCTCTCCCTTCCTCAGAGAGGGCCCAGACTGCACAGCACTGGCAGTGTTTTATGATGCCACTACCTGAGGGACCGTGAGTCATGCGTACTTGCACAGAGCATCGCAAACACATCAGGTCTAAAGCAACCTTTCATTTTAGACACATTACTGTTATTTCCAGCCTTTTTCCCTGTGTGCTGTGTGTTACTTTATTTCTCTTTATTTTATCCAAGATTTCTTTCTGATAGCTTTATGGTATAAAATTTTATCTCTGTAAAATGATTAGATGCTTCCTATGTTTTTCTGTTTTATATTCCTCTGTCATTTGACATTGTATTATATCTTTCAATTATGTGTAATATACTTTGTTACTGTAATACACATGCAAGTTTTTCATGCCAATGAAGCAAATTCAAATTGATCAAAAACAGAGAGAGAGAGCGAGAGAGAGAGCGAGAGAGAGAGAGAGCGAGAGAGAAAAAGAGAGCGAGAGCGAGAGAGAGTGAGAGAGAGAAAGAGAGAGAGAGAGAGCAAGAGAGAGAGCGAGAGAGAAAAAGAGAGAGAGAGCGAGAGAGAGCAAGAGAGAGTGAGAGAGAGAAAGAGAGAGAGAGGGGTCTGATATGGCCAATTCGGTGGGTGTTGTGGTGCAGACTTTCTCTCTCACCCCCCCTGACGGGGCAATATTCCTAAGAGGACAATGCCTAAAGGCGCAGATAGCCCCTCTGGGGGTTGCTCCTGTGTGAACCCCTTCTGGCCAGGCAGCTGGGGCAAGTGCTGGTTGTGTAGAGAGGTCCCTGAATGCAGAGGACGGCAGGCCCCTGACATGGCAGGGAGGGCATTTTACTGTAACAGGGCCTTTGAGAATGCTTCCCTCCAACCCGACAAGCAGAAGACCTTTAAAACCCCTCTCAGCGTTTGCTTCACTCTCTAGTCTCAATACGGGCGTCTCAGGGAGGCAGTGGGCCCAGTGTGTCGAGGCGCACACACCCTTGAGTTTGTCTCGTAAGATTCGGTTTGGTTCGAAATTGTCTTTGACCTGGATTTCTTTTTGAACAGACGTAAAGAATTAAGGCTGTGACAAATTGAAAGAAAAAAAGATCTTCATTCAAAGCCATGAAGCCAGGCATTCTATATTGGTAAATGGACAGAGATTAGTTTAATTTCATATAAAAGGGAATGAAAAAGTAGCATTTTTCATTTGTGTCCTTGAGCCCATGGAATGAAGAGTGTGTCGATCAGTGACTCACTCTGTGAGGTTCCAGCAGTACTCTTTCATTAGGAACTGAAATAGATTTCTGCTCCCTGTCTGCCATGTGTTCAGAAAGCGCAGGGGGTAGAATCACTGAGTATAGACACTGGAGTTTCTTTACAGAGAGACGTCGAGAGAGAAAGAGAGAGAGAGAGGGAGAGAGGGAGAGAGAGAGAGAGAGAAAGAGAGAGCAAGTGTGGCCTTCAACACCCACACTTACACCAAAAACAGTCCCTTCCACATCAGTATTAACTTATCAGTGTAATACTGGCTTGCAATTGTTTTCTGTGGTCATGTATTTTTTATTAGTTAGTGAGTGTGTGTGTGTGTGTGTGTGGGGGGGGGGGGGGGGGGGGGTGTTTTGTGTGTGTGTGTGTGTGTGTGTGTGTGTGTGAGAAAGAAAAAAAGAGAGAATGAGAGAAAACGAGAGAGAGAGAATGCATGTGTGTGTATTTCACTGATTCACTAAGACCCAGTGCATTACGCAGAGGCAGTTGCCCTGCACTGGTACAAGCACCTGTCTCTGGTCAGTATGGCTTCTTTCTCTCTCTTTCTCTCTTTCTCTCTCTCTCTTTCTCCCTTTCTCTCTTTTGCCGTGAGGTTTTAAATGATAATTCAGGTTGGCTGGGAGCCAGTGGAGACAGTAGCACCAGTGGTGCTGTGTGGGTGTGTAAATGAATGGGGATGAACAATGTGCCACAGCTCTGTCTGAGGGCCAACTCTGCTATTTCAGGACTAATAGCATTCTCTCTCTCTCTCTCTCTCTCTCTCTCTCTCTCTCTCTCTCTCTCAATTAAATTCAATTTGCTGTATTGGCATGACAAGAAATTGCAGTTTATCTCAGTGTCCCTTTGTAAAATTGAAAAGCACCGTCAGGCTCGGTCCCACTCCCACAGACATGTCCAATACTCTGCAGAGTAAGACATTTACAATGTTTCTGCCTCTTCAGGAGTTAAAAGTACACCCTCGCTCATTGTTTGTCCTTATTGTTTCTGTGTGTTATTTGAAGTTATATTCACAGATACAAAACGCTTTCCCAAAGCCACAAAACATCATCTTCATGGTTGATGACATATACGGCACATGCTCACATATTATTCCACAGAGACAATTCCTTCTTGGGTTTCTGTGGCTCAGAGACCAAGTGCTCTGTTTGTTGTATTTTGTTTGTTTTCTCTGGAAATGTTTGGCTGTAGGGAGAGTTCTCATATTTCAGGCAAAATTCCAAGGCAGCAGGGCTACTGGAGTTGAACGGCTCAAGCTGATTGGCTAGTGGTTGTCTCATCAGAGGTGATGTCACAGTTAAAGTTCCATTTCTCCACCCATGCAATATGCAGTCCTTACTGATTGGTCCAGCCTAATAGCATGCCGTTCATAAGAAAATAAGGTGCGTCTCCCTGACGCTATTGATTTATGCTCTGCGGACTGATCTCATGCAGTGCCTTCATTTGTGCACTGATAAGCCAGTGGCAACAAAACAAAATGACGCCATTCCATTGCTTCACTATTGTTTCTGTGTTTCCTTTGATTGGTCAGTGGCGCTGTGAAAATGAATGATGTCATGTCACA
>CM040402.1:112310421-112335421 GCA_022702515.1 Ilyophis sp. 1 JC-2022
ACAACCCTTAAAGTGATCCATCCATATCTACTGCATATCTGGCAGCAGAGTGATGGTTTGAGGCTCATGTGATACCTCGGACCCTTGATGACTTACAGTCATTTTACCACCATGTATTCCATACTGTTCCAGCATTAATTACAGCTAAATCTATTCCCACCCCCCAATTCCCATAGAAATCCATTCAAACGCAGAGACATTATAGTATTGCTTGTAAGAGTACCAGAAAATAAGATATCAAGAGTGTTTTGATGTTGTTGGGTCACAGACATTAGGAAGTCATGGCATGCAAAAGATATGGGATCAAATATTAAAAATGATTACTTTCTTTTATATATAAATGCAGGGGTGCCAATAATTATGGCACACGTGGTTTTGTTAAAATAATTATTTCTTGATGATTTTTTTCCCCCTCATATTTGAATTAAAGGCTGGATTTTTTTCATTCTTTCAGTGTGACATTAAGCTAGTTCACCAAACGGTTAATTTTTTACCCTTTTTACTCATCTTTACCAGGGGTGCCAATAATAGTGGAGGGTACTGTAAGTATACTATAAATATGTACAGCATATACTATATACTGTAAATGTATTACTTTTCTCCCCAAAATGTTCTTTTTCCTTCTGACCATCGAGATTTTGAACCTTTTTCGGGCTCTGTCCCATTCATTATTTTCCTGTTAAATTCTTGATTGTCAGAAAAAAAGGCAGATTAAAGAAGGACCGCTACTTTCCTGTTGTACATTATGGCACCAATATCTGTCATGTGGCTAAAGAAATATCACACTTTTATGTCTGTTGCTATGGATGCAAAGGAATTTTTTAAATACTACTGTATATAAGGCTGTATAATAAGCTCATGCCAAAGTTGTTTATGATTCTAGAGCAGTATGGAATTTTAGTATTATAGTTTAGTGCTGTTTTTGTTTTTTAGCACATGGTAAAATGCTAATCGAGTATAGGAAGCACGTGATTCGTTTGCTGTTAAGCTTGAATGGCCCTGCTTTGACCAGCGTGAGCTGTAGGTGTAAGAGTATCGCTTTTTGTTCGCTCTACAAAGAGCTTTGAAATGATTGTCAGCCTGCACAGAACCTCAGTTCACTGTTTTGTGCTTCTCTTACATAACGGACAATTGGTCGGACAATCGTTTTAAACAAAGAGTTGACGCAATCCGACAATCTGTTGCCTCATCTTGAATGTCCTTTAGCCAAAGGTTTGTGCTGATCAGCAGCTTCTGAAAGAATGTGCTGTGTGGTTATTTCCTGTGCAATTTACCTGTCGCCTCATATAGATATGCTCTCTCGCCTATTAAGTCAAGTGTCTTTCCGGGACTGTCCACCAATCAGAGAGTGAGAAGCTCTAGTGCTTCTTTTTCAACATCAGAAAGTGCCCATGGCCTGATAGCTTAGTTTGCCAACACTTCCTTTCCCTCTCTGTACAGTGCCCTCAGGCACAGAGATTTTCATCATAGCCAATGGCTCTATATGGTGTCCGTCACAATTCTCCCAGAAGCAGGTTCAGTCAGATATGAAGATGTGCCAGGCTGATAAAAAAGATCAGTCAAAAGGACAGAGACGAGCTTTCACCTGGAGGCAACGTGTGCGCAATGCCTCTGATGATGTCAGAGGATACGGGCGCAGCCCCGCCCTGAACTTGCAACACCTCACCACTGATTGAAGGGCCTAGAGTCCCACGCTTGCGCATAATCCACCCCCCACCTCTAAACACTTACTGCATGTGTCACCTCTATGGAAAAGAGCATTGGCCTGAGAACGTACATGTGAGTGGATGTAACATACTGTGTTTCTTGTCTTTTTTTTAAATAGACGTTAACAGATCTTAAAGTGTGGTTAAATCAGCACTGATCTCTCCTTCTCCAGTGGTAAACAATGTGTTCTCTGGGACACACCAGAGCTCTGATTAAATCAAATTGTGGTTTTCTCTACTCTCCAAAGAGTGCACACTTTGCTCATGCCTCAGAAACCTATAGTAACTGGATAGTATTCTCAGAGGGTGCTGCTACAACCAATCCCAGCCTCTTTAAACTAGTTGCTTTTAGAATAGATTTGAGGATTTTATCAGTTACTTTTGATGTTCTAGCCCCTGAGTTAGGCTGCCTTTTCACTGTAATTTAAATGTGGTTCCCCGCCCCATCTCTCATTAGTGAAAGGCATCTGGACTGCCATCTAGCTGCTGCAATTTCCACTATCATGGATATTGCCAGTCAGTTTTGACCATGCTGGTCATTAAGATCTAGACCCTGAGCCGACCTGAGGAGAATGGGTTTCCCCCTTGAGTCTGGTTCCTCCCAAGGTTTCTTCCTAATTACACCAGGGAGTTTTTCCTTGCCACTGTTGCCTCTGGCTTGCTCTTGTGGGGGTTTAGGCTGGGTTTTTTCTGTGAAGCGCATTGTGACAACTTGTTGTGAAATGCGCTATATAAATAAATATTGATTTGATTTGATTTGATTATTCCCACGTTTATCCCTCCGCCACCAAATTGTTTCAGATGAGAGTATATTTCCTGTCATCAGCTACACATACATGAACACAGTGAGAGCATGATCTATGTGGGACACTTAAGGACTGTTTTCATTAACAATTGCGTCAATTATCTGAAGAATTTGTAATTCTAGTTTTCTCTTAATTAATTGTGTCATGCTGTAGTATTCACTTCCACCAAATCAAATAAAAAATATACTGTAAGTAGCTAAAAGACAAAATGGAGTTCAAGTCAAGAAATCTATTTGGTTTTTTACGCTACACTTAGGGCAACCCCCTTGTTATCTGTATATTGTATTGCACTCAAAGCTAGCAAACAAACTTTGATGTTTGCTTGTGATGTGCAGAACAGATGGATGGATCATTGTGATCAATATCCTTTGAATTAGGTGTAAAAAAGAAGAGTTGCCTCCTTTTATCATTCCAATAAATCTGCCCATTAGAATGTGCACAATTTTGCAATGTAGACAAATAATGCTATAACAACATCACCAGTAATCTACTATTCCTGGGGGGTACTTCACAAAGCAGCTTTACTGATTTAGCTGGATAACGGCACAGCGTAAAACCCGGAACCCTCCCAAATCTGGAACATGGACTGAAGTAAAAATGCCGTTCAGGATTTTACTCGCTGCAGTTACCCAGCTAACTCAATAACCCTACTTTGTGAAATACCCCCCAGATGTAAACATCAGAATTCTAACAATTATAGTCAAAAATACTCCAAAACCTCCCATCCTCTTCCAGAAATAGAACTCAAGAAATCAAGACAGAAGACTCTTATTTTTGTACTGTCCTCTAAGACCACTAGCTGAGGTGTGATAGTGTCTCAGATCTTTCATAACCGACCTCTGAATCTATATCTATCTCGTAACCGACCTCTGAATCTGTATCGATCTTATAACCGGCCTCTGAATCTGTATCTATATCCTCTGAATACAGCCTGGAAATCTCTGCAAGTGCAAAATGTGCAAGAACGAGTTGTTCTAAAAAAAAATTTTGCAAATTAAAAATACATATTTTTTCTTAACCATCCTTTTCATGACACACATTCAGTTTCACATAAAATGTGACACAAAGCTTTGTTTTCTCTCTCTCTCTCTCTCTCTCTCTCTCTCTCTCTCTCTCTCTCTCTCTCTCACACACACACACACACACACACACACACACACACACAATCAGTGAATTACAGTAATTACATGTTTGACATTGCCACCACCTTAATCTCCTCCTCTCTATAGAGTGTAGTCTTGAAGAATCTGGACCCTGGATCTCATTTTCAACATTCTAAACGCATTACAGTGTAACTTTAAATGACCTACTTCCTGACACGTTTTTTCTTGTGAGTTTGTCCTTGGGGCATACCAAATTACTATTTGGAGTAACTTGGAGCCGCTGTGTTTACAAATTGTTTGCACCAAAAACAGATTCATATCACACAATTTCTTAAATCACATAGTGTATCTTGTCTGTACAGCAATTCAATTAGTACTCAGTGTGTGTGTGTGTGTGTGTGTGTGTGTGTGTGTGTGTGTGTGTGTGTGTGTGTGTGCGTGCGTGCGGACCCTGTGGTGTTGACTATACCATTTCTACTGACTACTTTCCTCTGTTTATTTAAGTGCTGATTTCATCCCTCACCTAAGAAGCAAGCTACTCTAGAGTATGATACAAAGAAGCAAGCTACTCTAGAGTATGATACAAAGAAGCAAGCTACTCTAGAGTATGATACAAAGAAGCAAGCTACTCTAGAGTATGATACAAAGAAGCTAGCTACTCTAGAGTATGATACAAAGAAGCAAGCTACTCTAGAGTATGATACAAAGAAGCAAGCTACTCTAGAGTATGATACAAAGAAGCTAGCTACTCTAGAGTATGATACAAAGAAGCAAGCTACTCTAGAGTATGATACAAAGAAGCTAGCTACTCTAGAGTATGATACAAAGATCTACATTGCCTCATTTCTGGCTTGAAGTTTTGCTCCACAAAGTAATATAGCAGCCCTGCACATCCTATGAGAGGAAGAATCAATGTGTGATTCATTCTGATGGTCATATGACCCGGTTCCACAGAAATCATGTGTCTTGGGCATTCATATGACCTAGGTCAACTAGCCCAATTGACTGATCTAAGACTATGGAATTTATCTTTCTCTTCTTGCTTTGAAAAAGTTTACATTTCCACTGAAGTGATACCAGGACGTGAAAAAATAACCAGACTTAAAAATAATGCACTCGTCTGGCTTCCTCTATTATGAGAAATAGAAACATTCAATACAACAGTAGTGGCAGATGAGTCTGATTATGAGGATGATTATGAGGATGATTATGAGGATGATTATGAAAATGTATGACTGTGGTCGCGTTAAAATAGGGTTCTTGGATTCTGTCGAGGGGCAATTATCTTGTGAGGGGGTAGAGTTCTGTGGAGGGGGTAATTCCCTGGTGAAGGGGCTCATTTCCAGGTCAGTTGAAT
This sequence comes from Ilyophis sp. 1 JC-2022, assembly GCA_022702515.1. NCBI lineage: Eukaryota > Metazoa > Chordata > Actinopteri > Anguilliformes > Synaphobranchidae > Ilyophis > Ilyophis sp. 1 JC-2022. The sequence continues at coordinate 112,315,394 of CM040402.1, forward strand.
AGAGCCTCTGTGCTGGAGGTGGGGGCAAGTTGTTGAGCAGGGGTTAGCTCTAAGATGAAAGCGGTAAACATCGAGCCCCCGACAGAAACGGGCTAGGGGTAGGGGTGGCATTCTCTCGGGAGTGGGGATTGAGATGGGGTGGAGTGCTCCACTGTATTCTGAAGGGTCAGGGAGTGTACTCTCAACCCTATAATGGGAAATTGAATGGGCTGCCCCTGAAGCAGAAGACTATGTGAGCGGCTGTGCACCAAACCAATGCTTCCCAATGAGACACATGTGGACTTTTGAAAATATAATGATGAATACATTTCACGGCAGTGTTTTTTTTAATGTATATATTGCTATATCTGAAAATGGCAATAACTTGTTGGGAAGTGTAGCAGTATCTTAAAAATATGTTTTATTTCACTATGTTTTCTGATATGTCATGTCATTCTATAAAAGAGAAACAAAATAGAGATGACAGGCCCCATATATCAAGATTCAACATCAACAATCAAAAAGACTTATTGGGAAGACGATGAGAGATGTGAAATAGAACTCCTGCAGTGATAAGGAAATGCACAGGAGCCGAGTACTTGTTCAGAAGGGCAGTAGTTGCACATTCATTTCAAGGGGTCATTGTTCTGTTGTTTTTCATAAATTCAGGAATAGTCACACTACAATACACTAGATACAGACACACACATGCATACGCTGTATGTTACACACTAAGACACCAGCACACACCACACTGTTGAAACTGCATGTTTTTGTTTGTCTGTTTTTGTTCTTTTACTATGCTGTAGATCCTGGATTTTTAAACAGGGGGTCCCTGGCCTGACTTGGTATGCAATACCTATATATAAGTTTGGAAAAATACATAAATATATAAAACTTTATTCAAAAAATATAACCCTTTTTAACTTATGATGGGGGTCCCCTGGATGCCTTTGTGCCTGAGCGGGGTCCTGGATCAGAAAAGGTTGAAATCGCCCACTGTAGACCAGTATTAATGCCTGTTACTCCATCCTCACGTCCAGTTTCTGAGTCCTTTAACTGCAGTAGGTAGATAAATGCACCTGTCCCTGTTCCATCACCTTAAAATAGGAAATATTTCTGTCTGTGCCATTTTTTTTTTTTTTATCACAATAGATTTAAAAACCAGAAAACTGTCAGCTGCTTTTTGCAATTTCCCACAGTCACACAACACTGCACACCCATTTGGGGTAATCTTGGAGGATGTGATTTTATCAGTGTTTCCTGTGTGTTTGCAATAAGAAGATAAGTGTGTGTGTGTGTGTGTGTGTGTGTGTGTGTGTGTGCGCGCACGTGTGTGTGCGTGTGCGTGTGCGTGTGCATGTGCCAGCGTGCATGTGTATGTTTGTGTGTGGATGTGTGTGTGTGTGTGTGTGCGTGTGTGTATGTGTGTGTGTATGTAGGTGTATGTGTATTTTAATTTATGGCCATCAACACAATATTTTATCATGGATTTTTTTTAATTTACAATGTATGACAGGCCACAGCTATCACTAAGAACCTGTCTGCTCCCTCTTGTGTGGGAGGAGACTCTGCTCTCTCTTGTGTGGGAGGCGGCTCTGCTCCCTCTTGTGTGGGAGGCGGGCGGCTCTGCTCTCTCTTGTGTGGGAGGCGGGCGGCTCTGCTCCCTCTTGTGTGGGAGGCGGCTCTGCTCCCTCTTGTGTGGGAGGCGGCTCTGCTCCCTCTTGTGTGGGAGGCGGCTCTGCTCTCTCTTGTATGGGAGGAGGCTCTGCTCCCTCTTGTGTGGGAGGCGGCTCTGCTCCCTCTTGTGTGGGAGGCGGCTCTGCTCCCTCTTGTGTGGGAGGCGGCTCTGCTCTCTCTTGTGCGGGAGGCGGCTCTGCTCCCTCTTGTGTGGGAGGCGGCTCTGCTCTCTCTTGTGCGGGAGGCGGCTCTGCTCCCTCTTGTGTGGGAGGCGGCTCTGCTCCCTCTTGTGTGGGAGGCGGCTCTGCTCTCTCTTGTGCGGGAGGCGGCTCTGCTCCCTCTTGTGTGGGAGGAGGCTCTGCTCCCTCTTGTGTGGGAGGCGGCTCTGCTCCCTCTTGTGTGGGAGGCGGCTCTGCTCCCTCTTGTGTGGGAGGCGGCTCTGCTCTCTCTTGTGTGGGAGGCGGCTCTGCTCTCTCTTGTGTGGGAGGCGGGCGGCTCTGCTCTCTCTTGTGTGGGAGGCGGCTCTGCTCCCTCTTGTGTGGGAGGCGGCTCTGCTCTCTCTTGTGTAAGAGGCGGCTCTGAAAGGATTTCTCTGAGATGTGTAGGGTGCTCTTCCCTTCAGTAAAGGTCTCCCTCACTTTTTGACTTTATTAATGGCTGGCTCGGAGATACTGGCCTTGCAGGCTAAGGATTGGTACGTGCTATAACTGGGGTCATGACAATTCTGACTCTTATTGTAAGGAAATGAGGGTAAACAGGATAGCTATAGATGGAATCAACACCCCTGTAAAGCCTGGCTTCTTTAACACAAGTTCAAGGGGAGGAGTTAAAAGGCCTGACCATTCAAGTCTTTAATTTTCATTGGTCCTCATTTCAGTGGCTGCTTTGCTTTGATTGGGTGCAAAGCTGCCCATCAGTTTGACAATAGCAGAAGCACTTTGGGTGGCTTGTCATGTCCCAGGCTGTGGTATATCTAAAATGCTCAGTATTTAATGGTATGCTTATGTAAACGCAGGGCCAACAGAAGGGGTGATAGCATCAGCTGGGCATATCTAGTGGCTCTACTTTTGATGTTTGCTTGATGGCAAAAAGACTTTCTTTGTTTCACAAATTTGCCGTGCAGAGAAGGGATTTTCTGGAGAGTAACTGTGCCCTTCTGCACTTAGGCTCAGACTATAATGGGTTAAAACTGGAATTACCATAGAGTAAGTTATTTATAATTACTTATGCCTTCATCTGGCAGGTACACATCTTCTATGGTGCACCAGTGTTATCTTCACAGGTAATTTATATTTGCTGTGCCTGCATGAAAGGAAACAATAATGCAAGCTATACATCACACAGTGGGCCAAGTTCAATACAACAACAAAAAAGCAATGGCTTGGATTCAATTACCGCCATGACTCAAATAAATGTAAGCCCTCATTTTTTTACAGATTTGTTGAGAAAATACGTTACATGTGCATTTAATTTCGATTCCAGGTTAAACAAGAATGCTGGTTAAATGCAGGTCTGCATGGAAAACACAGATATCTGTGAAATAAACTCTTTGCTATGCCGAATATATCAGACGGTCAGAGACGATGATTCCCACTTTCTTAAGACTCTTTCTCTCTTCTTCTCCAGTGGTCAAAGTGCATTGTGTTCCAGATGTATTCTGTCTTTTTTTGTGGGCCTTTATGTCTTGTTGTATGTCTTTATTCTACAGAGCCCCTGTTTCTCTGCATCTGATTGGTTCTCTGTACCTTTGCTTCCTGTGTCTTCCTTTATGTCTTGTTGTATCTCTTTATTCTACAGAGCCCCTGTTTCTCTGCATCTGATTGGTTCTCTGTACCTCTGCTTCCTGTGTCTTCCTTTGTGTCTTGTTTCTCAGTGTCCATATATGCTCTCAAACCCTGTCACTGCCAGTTTTATGGTTTATGTTTCTCTAACGTCGGCATGTTGGGGGCCCTCTCCTGGACCCCCAATAAGGAGGCTGTGTTCCAGGGGCGCGCTGGCTCCTCCTGATCCATACGCAAATGTCAGGCTGTCGATCTATATGGAGATGTGTGTGATGTTGAGATCAAACACACCCACACTCTTTTGAACATTGTGCACCTATAAATAAAATATGGGTCAATCCATAAGGAATGTAACCTGTGGACTCACAGATGCATCCCTATTGATTCCGCGATAAATTAAACACCCGTCATAAAACATCATGTAGTTCACAGCTTTGCCTCATCAATGCTTTTAACTTAACCTTGCAAAGAAGGATAGTAAAGATATCTTTAGCTTGTTTATGGAGGATGTTTACAAACGGCGCGTATGCTTAAAGACAAGGTCTAAATATTGTACTGATGTTTAAGGTATTCAACAGTAGGTAGTGTGAGGTTATATTGTACCACTATTGTTCACTAAGTTAAGCTTCACTGGGACTGGCTATAATCCAGGAGTCTGCTCTCAGCATGTTATGTCTTTGCTGTGATAACCTCTGACCCCATTGACAGAGGGGCTTGTTTACTTGTATCGCTCTCTCTCTCTCTCTCTCTCTCTCTCTCTCTCTCTCTCTCTCTCTCTCTTACTCTCTCTCGCTCTTTCCGACCCCTCAACCCTCATGTCTTTCCTTTTCCCTGCCCCTCTCTCAGTGGGTGCGTCCCAATACTCGAAAAATGCACCCTCCTTTCCTCCACTACCACCTCCTCTCCTCCGTGCCACGGAAACAGATCTTTGTGTTTTATTGCTGATTACATCTTAAGTACGTATTAATGGTTACATATTAATTAATGTCTCTACGCAAACCGCAATGTCAGGTACATTGTATACTGTACGTGCAAATACGTGTACTCAAAACGTTCTGGCAGTTTTGCATACTTCCGGGTAGGAGAGGACTGGTAGTGGGGGAGTGGAGAAAAAGAGGTGGGAAGTGAAGACTACTGGGATGCACCCCGGGTGTACGGTGGCCTCAGTGAAGTATACACAGCCAATGGAACCCTGTGCTGCTCTCTCCTCCCCCTACTCAGCGATTGGCCAGACAGCGAAAGTGATTGACAGCTGTCTAAGGGTCAGCTGCCAGTTGGCTATGGAGGGAGCTTGAGCAGCACACATGTGTCCTGGATGAATTTTCCCCAGTGAAAGGATTGCCTGTGAAATCAGTCTATCAACCATTGAACATAATCTTAACTGGAGATCACTCTGCAGGGCTGCCATTTCACCATACATAAATACAAATATTTAACATTTATAGTATATCAATTTAGAAAAATAAATACATAAATATGTACCTTTTTTTACAGATAAAATGTTGGAATTGAAAGTGTAAACAAGACAACATAGCAATTTGGTTCATTATGTCATTATGGAGGGAAAGGCAGACATTTTAAATAATTGTTAGATATGCAAAACAATTATTTAAAAAAAAAAATCTCATGAAAAAATGAAAAACTGGCATAAGCAGTTTTATGAGTTGTCTGACTGAAAGAGACAGACTGGTGACCCCAAGAGAGGTAGGTCGTCGTAACGGCGACAGCTGATTTGAGCGGGTAATTAAGAGGCTCGTTAAGAGGATTTTCAGGAGAGTAATTAGTTGACTTGATGAGTGCAGTGGAGCGGAGGGAGGAGCTGACAGCCGGCGGCCGTCTCACGGTGAGGGGTCTCAGTGATATGTGTCTGTGTTGACTGTGTTGGAGGTGGACTCCAACATGGTGAAATCTGTTGGCCATGTTAAAGAGGGCATATCAGTGATCCGAAACTTTCCGCCGTTTGTTTGGAGGATTTCAGTATTGTGGAGACAGTCTGCAGTCTCGGGGCTGATGTGACTGTATTATTATCACAACCAAGCATTGTGAGGCTGTTATATTGGTGAAGGACTTCTGCGGTGTATCGTGTTAGGCTCTGTTAGCTAGGTTTGTGAAGAATTCTTTTTTTCTGTGAGGCTCTGTCAGCCATTTTGGTGAGGAATTTTAGCTGTGTGAGGCTCAGTCAGATATGGTATGTTAATGGGGGGGGTACAGATGGACACATCGCCAGAGACGAAAAACTTCTACAGAACTACTTCAGAGAGTCCTTCACAAATCATATTATCCTGAAAATAATATTATTTTTTGATCATATTTCACTATGAGTAAAAGCAGAGACTATTAAATAGGTCCTTCTATGTTCTATTTCTACGTGGCTATGATTAGGTGGTACTGATACTGTTTGGACATTTCTGATATTTTGTTATTTGTCCACACCCCTTCATGAATATCCATAACAAACCAAGATATGAGAATGCAATTTTAGCTTCAACAATTGTGGAAGTGAAATTGTCAATGTGAGTGAAATGTTTATTAAGTAAATAGAAAATCTGCATGTATGGCTTTACTGTATCTCTATTCCCCTCAGTCCAAGTTGTTGAGGGATGTTCTGTGTCATAAAATGGCTCCCCTTGTTGTGCAGTAAATAGTGCAGTGGTGCTAATGTAATGGTGTAAACATGCCGGCGTTTAATTTCAACCCAGCCGCCAAACTGGGGCGTCTCCTGTTACCATGGCTGCAGACGATCTGTGAGTGACCTCGCTTGGCGCTTTCTCCTCTGGAAGCGACATGCTAGGATCTTCACAAACCAAAGCCGTTTGTCTGAAGTGGTATCACTTTGTCTGAAATGTTATCACTTTTTTGTCCTGTCGGATTTCTGAGCATAGGAGGACGTGGATATGCTTATGTGTAAACAGTATCACAAAGGTGTATTTTTGCTCACGTTCACTCCCACACACTCTTGCTCACAACTATTGTCTGTTTTCTGTTAATATTTTCTGCATTCTTAAGTTTGTGTACATATTTTCGGTGTGTACATATCACCATGTGTACTGTTAAAAGAACATTCTCAAGGGAATGGAGTTTGTGTTCCTGCAGCTAGTGTAGAGTATTGTTTTTTTTATTTTTTTATTGCCTTGTCCCTCTTTGATATTATAAAAATCTAATTCAAAAAACCATGAGACGAACATTGTTTTTGACTGTAATACAAGTAATCAGAAAAGTAATCAAAAATGTAGGCACACACATCTCTAATATATGATGCACATAGCGATGATGGGAGATTTTTCCATGTGTTACAGCAGTGCCATGAAAATCAGCCATCGCGCTACCCAATATGACCCCTGCTGGTGGAGATTTGCAATTACACCACCACAGATAAAGTCTAAAGCACAGCCACCTGTCTCTCACGTTGTCAGTGCCACTTGTCTGTGGGGCTAAAGAAACGATATTGGCACTGCTGTTGACAGTTGGTCTGGCCTCTGGCAGGTCATAGATTCTAACCCCAGCAAGAAAGCTAATGACGTACCCAGCCTTAGAGTGTGATGGAATATAAAGTGTGTGAGTGGCATTCAATGAGAGTGTGTGCAGGAATGACAGTCCCTCAATGACTGATCACATGCTCCTATGAGTAACCACTGCTGTGGTATCACCTGACCTCTGAATGTGACATCACTATTTCACACAGACATATTTTAATGAATCACATGATTGTGATTCTTGCAGAGGTTGGTATTAAAGCCAGTCACTTGGGAATACGACATCATTGCTGAGCCTATGAGAAGCCACTTACGATGTCATTCACAGGTCACAGGTAAAAGGGGAGTGGAGAGGTAACTTCCTCAGAGAATACATCATTTGTACACAATATTGCATTTAGTTACAGCTTATATTTGCTTTGTTAGATGGTTTGATTTGAACTTGACGTGTGTACACTGTAAGTGTTACTTGTGAACACACCTGGGGGCTGGAGCATACATTGAAAAAAAAGGAATAATTTTCTGGTTGATGCAACTTGGCTGGCTCTGCTCTCTAGTGCCCTCTATCTGCAATACATGGGTCTCGTTTTCTGTCAGAGGTCTGAGTTTATGAGTGTGGATTGTGCTGTGTGATCGGTTCTGTGTGAACTAACTCAAATGCTGCATATGACCTGGAGAATAACACATGTGTTTATATTATACTGATGTTTTTTTCTGTGACTGACCTTATACAGCTTGTGCTAAAACACCCTTATGTGAGTGAGCGCAATAACTCAGGTTGGTTGTCTTCCGTTAATGAAATGAGCCTAAGCCATGGTTCTGTGAGAGTGTGTACCTCCCGTCAGAGCTGAGCCAGGGTTTAATCTGTATGTACATCATGGAGCAAATCCTCTTTTATTTATATTTCTACTGGTGAAACCAAACATTTCAGACTGTTTCCTGCGGAACAGGGCCTCTTTTCACACATCGCCATCTCCTTCCAGGCAAATGGCTCCGCACCTTATCGCAGGCATTCTCGTAAAAGCACCGGCAAGAAATGTGTTTACATCACAGGAGATGTGTTCACACAGGCCCACACCCAAGCATCTAGATAGCACGCTGCGCGAGCCGAAGCTTTCCTTTTTCCTGCAGTTTGCTATGCGAGGGGCATTTTCTCTTCCGCCAACTTCCCTGGGATTCAATTTCTATGTCTTTAACCTCCAGTGGCCTCTGCTCTTCCATCTCTTCCTTCCCATTACCCGAGAATTTGACAGATCTGCCAGCGTGACTCATGCTACCTTAATCTCGGAGAACCTTTGCTTTACCACTCTGTCTCATCTCCCGAGAGTTTTGGGCAGAGAATCTCGGTAGAGTCACATGCTGATGTACCCCTTATTATTGTTATTTTATTGTGTTGTTTATTGGGAGCCACCTTTACACGAGGTGGACGCATAGCTAACTTTTGATATATTATTCATTTATACAGTATGCTCACCAAAGCAGTTCCTTTAGCCCTGGTGGTGGACAATTGTCTGGTTCGGTTCAGACGCAATGAAACAATAATCATTTCCCAGACAGCAATTGTGTGGAAACAGCTATACCTGCGTGTTTGTTGTGGAGTTAGAGAGCATGAGTCATAAACAAATGACTCACCGCGCAGCAGAGGCCTTTAGTATCAGTCTAATCTCCATTTTCTTTCTCAGTAGGTGCCAAAAATAATCTGCCCCTATGTCTCGATCTTATTTGGATTCAAATGACAGTTTCAGGGTCTGCCAGAAATGTTGCCTGACAGTAAACTAAAGGAAACTGCTTGTTTTTATCTCTTTTAACTTACAGGAGGGCTGAGGGGTCAGTGCTCATAAGTCCAGCCCTTAACAGAACTGTCAGGATCTGAACATTCAACCTCAGTGCTCCTATCTGTTCACTGCTTTCAGATTTAAAAAAAGATAGCATTGTTGTATTTTTCAAAAAATGTCGAAGACCATTGCTCGGGACAAGTTTCCATTTGCAACGTGCTGAGGAGATTTTCCCTGAATATACAGTATCCCATATTACTACTAGAACAGGCTGTCTCTGTTGGTTTTTGTCATTTCTTTTTCTTTCAACCAACAGCCCATTTAGGCCTTGGAAACAGACTCTTTAGCCAGTCAATGACTTAAATGAAGCACTTAAGTGCAGGAACACATGAAAAACCAGCAGACACAGTTGCCCTCCAGAATTTGAGTTTGAGATCCCTGCACTAGAAGTAGCCTACCTTGGGCTCAGCTTGTCTGAACCAGTGTCCAAATGACATCTCCAGCTATAAATGATAAAAAAGAGTCTGTTACGGTCATGTACCACATCGAGCAACCACACTTCTAACCGTTTCATTTGGTCGTCAGAGATAACTAAATGTTATGTCATTTAAAAAATGATATATAATTGGGCTCAAAATACCATAAAAATACCACATGCCTAGAAACACAGATCGTATTGGTAATGGGGTATCAAGCTATAGCTGGTTGTGTTGATTAGTCCAGAAATCAGTGCTAAAGCAACACACCCACAGTGGGTTTGTTGAAACCTTCTCAGTCTGATTGCCTCGTGGTTATTGTAGGAGTGATCGATCATCTGTGCACTGCTATCGATCCTGACCTCTGTGTTCGTGGCTTTTGCACTGCACATAGTGTGTTGTTTGTATGTACACTGTGGTTTAATTTGAATAATAGTATTATTTTTAACTGCGGCATTAACTCAGTTAGATTCAAAGTTTGCATTGGTAGGAGGCCACAGACAGATATATCATTTCAAACATTTAGTAAGCTGCCCACAAGAACCCAACTGCAATTCCCACCCTCTTAAATACTGATACATGGCAAAGTTATTTTTGTTGGTTGAACAAATACATATTACGATAGAGATAGTGTTGTCTCTGCACACACCTACTGGAGGCTTGCTATAAATCTCATATTTGTGCATTGAAATTACATTTACCCATCAAAGTTCATGAGTGGTATAATTGATCTCTGAATAAAAGATTACTCCTCATTCACTAATTCTATATTACCTCAGAACTAAGATTAATTTAATTCTTTTGAAACGGACCTTCCATCTCTGTGGACTTCAGACCCACACTTTGTATATGTTTTCCAGTTTATTGTTTCTTTTCATTGAAGGACCTTATTGCATATTTTACATTCTACCGTATGTTTATCATGGTTTGAGCATGGTTCATGGGGTGGCTTGATTTTTAACCTTCATATTTTGTTAAAAGTATAGTCACATCTACCATGTTATGGGTTAAATTGACCTGTATGGTGTAAAATTTTATTTAATGACTGACTCATATAGTCATTCAGAAAGGCAAACACAAAAACTTTTTTATTGAACGCAGTTTATTGAACATATTTTTTTTCAAAGAAATTGTTGGATTTGTAACTGTTCAACCCACCTGATGTAACCATTTTCAGCAATCCAATGTATTTTTTGCATTTCCAAAAGCTGACCATAAGACATTATTGATACAAATTGACCCACAACGTCATCTTTTTACACTGCCTGGCCAAAAAAAAAGTAGCCATTGCACCCATCATGAATAGTGCCCACTGTACAAGCCTCTGGAGGCATTGTTATGATCTGGGGTTGCTTCAATTGATCAGGTCTAGGCTCAGCAACATTATGCAGCAATAAAATGAAGTCAGCTGAGTACCTGAATGTACTGAATGACCAGGTTATCCCATCAATGGGCATATTCCAGGACGACAATGCTCAGGCTCAATTTGTGAAAGAGTGGTTCAGGGAGCGTGAGGAATAATTTTCACACATGAATTGGCCCCCAGAATTCCCCAGAAATAAATGTTGTGATGTTGCATAAGGTTGTCGAAAATGCCACGACGAATGTGCGCCGTAATAAAAGCTAAAGGTGGTCCAACAAAATATTAGAGCGTGCAACTATTTTTTTGGCCAGGCAGTGTGTGCAGTGTGTGCAGTGTGTGCGGTGTGTGCAGTGTGTGCACAGACTTTCCACAACACAACTGTGAGTGAAAACACTCCATAGTTAATGAGCCATTTTACTGAGAAAAATGTAATTCATCCAGGATTTAGGTTCATTAAAATCCAAAATGGGCCCAATTTCCTGGAACATAGCAGGAGGGTAAAATAGCTGTGGCTAATGGGACCCGAAATGGCACATTACAGGCCTAAACATAACAATACCATGAAACACACAAAACCGGGTCATTCACCCACTTATTTGCCAAACGATTCTTTGACATATTGTGTGTAGTAATGTGCAATTTCTCATATTGTATTTAGTAATGTGCAATTTCTGATATTGTATTTAGTAATGTGCAATTTCTCATATTGTATTTAGTAATGTGCAATTTCTCATATTGTATTTAGTAATGTGCATTTTCTCATATTGTATTTAGTAATGTGCAATTTCTCATTTTGTGTGTACTAATGTGCAATTTCTCATATTGTATTTAGTAATGTGCAATTTCTCATATTGTGTGATAGATAGTGTACATTTCATATTAGTCATTAGTGTCATGTAACAACACCATATTATCACAGAATAGAGATGTCCTTATTGGGCCAGCAGTGCTCCAAGCCCTTGAATTGGCTGGATAAGAGGGTCTCTTTAGTTCTGGCCACTGAGCCATTCCAGCACAGAGCCCCTGGACAACACCCTGGGTGGCCCCCTTCTCTCATTGTTATGGCGACTGATGATGTCACATACGTACTCTGCAATGCAGGGGTGCAATACCTAACACCGCGGCCCTTAACATTACGTTACCACGACACCCAAAACTTCTATTTGTCTTACTGTGCATCAATCCACATTCAATCAATTCTTAACTGCAATAATAGCATAAGTAATGCATAACAGGCTCTGCACACGACTCTTTATGCAACTGTGCGATTACAATGAGCAATTGTAAAACCCACGTCAGCCATTAAATACAAGTTATACAGAAGACATTTCACCTTCCTTCCACGTAATGTTGTGAATGAATCAAAGCTACGTGCATGTAAAATGCTACCTGACCCTCGCCATCACTTTAAGAACATGGATGAAACAAAAAGGCAAGAACCATGCTGTCATCTTCTCATTGTATTTGAGCCCATGACTCTATGTAGGCTTCATTACCTAGGCAGCTATTACAGACAAGCTGGATTCATATTAATCAAATCTCAATGCTTAAATGACATGACACCCACAGCATCACACACTAAATCTCTGGGTTTGAGCTCCTGAACTTTTCACCCCCATAATGTTTCCATAGTTCTTACCCAAACATGTCAGCCATGTGTATAGATGGATGGATTCCATCCACACACATTTAATTGCAATGCAAACACACTTCTATGAATCTATAACACATTGTACCCCACCACCAAGAACAATGGCTATTAATCAATGTATAATCAAAGCACTAAAACAGATCTCAATGTCCCCATGATATCCCCTGCACTGATGTAATCATAACAACGTAGTTAAAACACTTTCATTTTCAGGTTTTTTTTCCAGCTATACACCTAATGGCCTTGATGTAAACACTCATATTTTATAACCCTGAAAATCAATACCTATAGACGCATTTACCCATTTGCCAAACTCTTCATAAGTTATAATCAACTGGTTGTTCTGGAATGTGCAAGTTTTCCTTGGCAGGTGTGTTTTTGGTTTTACGTTACTTATCGTTGTACTGAGTACAACCTCCTCCTTTGTGATATTTTCTTATTGGTGTTTGTGTAGCCTACTGTTTAAGCCATTCCTGCAGTTGGGTTTTTTTTTTAGAGGCTTTGGTACTCTGGCCAGCCCCTTTTTATGGTTTTGGGGAGGGATCTTACACAGAGGAGAGGTGCACGCTGTGGTCGCTTAGCAACCATAGAATTCTGTAGCAGTGTTTTGTTGAATGAGGGGGATCCTGTGTAAAACATTTGGGGGATTTATTTCCCACTGTATTTTTCAACTAGCATGAAATTGAATGTGCCGCTCCACCCCCCCTCTCCCTCTCAAGAGTAACTGAGGACTGACACAGAGGAGCTATGGCATGATTTGGGACCCTCTCACTCTTTAACTCTATCCATGCTTTCCCTCTCTCTTTTTCTCTCTCTCTCTCTCTCCTTCACTCTTTCTTTATCTGAAGTTTCAACCAGCCTCAAGCAATGATTTGTGGTTTCTCTTTGATCCCCCCCCCCCCTCCTCTTCCCTGCTACTCTCTCTCTCTCTCTTTGTCTCCCCTTCTACTTCTCAGACATTTCTATGGTGCAACTCTGGGAGAGTTCTGGGAGAAATGGTCTTGTGTTCCCTTCTTTCTCCTTTTGCTTAGCCTTCCCTGTTTGGAAGACATTCACATTCACACCTCTGCTCAGGCTTAGATTTGAAACATCGCTTTGGTCTATCTCTCTCTCTTCTCGGTATCTCTCTCTCTCACACTCTCTCTCTCTTCTCTGTATCTCTCACACTCTCTCTCTTCTCTGTATCTCTCTCTCACACTCTCTCTCTCTTCTCTGTATCTCTCTCTCACACACTCTCTCTCTTCTCTGTATCTCTCTCTCTCACACTCTCTCTCTTCTCTGTATATCTCTCTCACACTCTCTCTTCTCTGTATCTCTCTCTCACACTCTCTCTCTCTTCTCGGTATCTCTCTCTCACACTCTCTCTCTCTTCTCTGTATCTCTCACACTCTCTCTCTTCTCTGTATATCTCTCTCACACTCTCTCTCTCTTCTCTGTATCTCTCTCTCACACACTCTCTCTCTCTTCTCTGTATCTCTCTCTCTCACACTCTCTCTCTTCTCTGTATATCTCTCTCACACTCTCTCTCTCTTCTCTGTATCTCTCTCTCACACACTCTCTCTCTTCTCTGTATCTCTCTCTCACACACTCTCTCTCTTCTCTGTATATCTCTCTCTCACACTCTCTCTCTTCTCTGTATCTCTCTCTCACACTCTCTCTCTCTCTTCTCTGTATCTCTCTCTAACACTCTCTCTCTCTTTTCTCTGTATCTCTCTCTCTCATGGCCAGTGTGGCCTTGCTGTTGATCACTGATTTACTTCTCAGTCCCAGGAAACTCTCCTCATTCCTATTCTACTCACACTTCTGAACAGCAGCCTCTCGTTCCTGCCGTTGATCGTGCTAAAAATGTAACAAGGTGTCAGAAGGTTAAATTAAAGTTCAGGGTGGAGTGACCCTTGCTTAGACATGGGTCAGTGTTGGGCTAACTGCCGTATTCCATTCCATTGGCTGATATTTCACCAGCAGTACTCCTGCAACAGTATTCCAGTATTCCTGAAGCATAGCCCAGAAGTAATATTCCAGGACTGTTGTTCTGGCAGGAATATTGCAGTGACAGTATTCTGATGACAGAATTTTAGTGATACAAAACTAAAAACACAACCAATGATTGGTGAGAAACAAATACCATGACCAATCATTGGTCATGTTATTGTATTTTTTTATGCTAAAGGTTTTGCCCATGCTAAAGGTCTTAGTAAAACAGGCCTTTAGTGTTTTCCTTACATAGTCTTTTCTCTGACTGATCAATGCCACTGGGGCATAGAGGCTGTGACCTCGGTGACCCCTACGGTACTAATCTCTCCTTACCTGCGCTTACCTCCCCAGGTGAGGGATATCTGATCTTCTCTACACTCCAACAAGACCTCCAGCTTGGTAATATCATTAATTATAAGACCACATAAAAGTGTCTGTAGATTTAAAGATGAAATCTCGAGTCCTGACTTCTTGGCGCACTCTTCGTTGATTGTATATTGATTTACTAATTTACCCATTCCTCACTTGAGCCATTTATGCAGGCTACATTTTGGCATTCTTAATCATTCAGGTCGCTTGCTCATAAGTAGAAGATGATAGCTAGACACGATCATGGTTTAAAGAAATATCTACTGCGAATATGCTCTCAACCACCAGCTCCCTGCATACACAGGTGAAGTAGGTTTCTAGTCCTTTTTCCCCGATAGGGCGTGCCCATACATTAAGCATTGTTGTGCTTGCTCTTCTGTCATATGCATTGTAATGATGCCTTGCCATGAAGATCGTGCACCGCAAGAGCGTCTGCCAAATAGACAGTAACGATGGTGGCAAAATCTAATAGCGTTTATGCGCAGACAGCTGAGAGAGGGACTGTCTGCGCTCTCCTGTTGAAACGCTTTGTTAGGTTTACGGAGGGCAGGTGGGGTAATATTGCTCTACCACTGGAGTGGCAGCTTAAGGAGTGTCTCTCAAATTAGCCCTGACAGGGGTACCATTCTCGCGCCGCCATCTGCAGCCCTGTACCGATCTCCATCGGCCGTTTTCATTTCACTGCCAATTAACAAAAGAGCCAGGGCATAATTACCGGCGGCTCAGCCGAGAGAAATTATTAAGCCGTAGCTTTGGAAATTGGCTGCAGCCTTCAATCAGGACAGAATGGAAGAATTCACAAACAAACAGTTCACTTATAATACATCAAACATTTTTAATTATGAGTTTTTAGTTTATTATCATGGTTTGTTTGCTTGGCAGTGGGCCCAGTCCACGGTGACTAGAAACAGCTGAAATTACAACAGCTGACACGTTTTGTCTGTTACTCATTCATGCTGATTGGATCTTTTCTTTAGTTGCCGCTGACTTTACTCTAGGTCGGATATAAGAGTCCTATCCCAAACCACAGGGTCCACAGTTCAGAGCCATATCTGAGGTGGCCATGATATACTTATTGTGTCTGTGACGACAAAGACAAATTATCTCTCTATTATTTATTTATCAAAAATGTTCATTCGGTCAATAGTTGTGAGTACTCATTGTGAGGTTTTATAACTGTTAAAATAAACCTCCCCCACTTGGATCTTGATCTCTATAAATGTCATTCTATGACCTCTCTACCACTCTCCTTTTCTTTCATTGCTGATTAAAAGTTACAGTTTCACTTGTTATAATATAAAACCATCCTCTTGATATTCAGTAAAGTTTACATCAGTCTGTCTTGGAATACGCCACTCTACAGTCCCCCTCTGCTAAGGACAATTGTGTTTTGCCCAGTTTTAGGTTTCATTTTCAAATTTCTAATGTTCTGTCAGTGCCTATGCTAGTCATTCATTCATAGCTCTTTCTCATGACTAGCTGTCATTCAATGTACTGACAGTCACAACTGGTTCGTATCAACTGAGGGCTGGGCTGGTGTGGGAATGAGACAATGTTCAGTGTTAATTCAATTCTAACAGACTTTATATCCAAATGGGATGAAATGCACTCTATCTGACTAAAATGTGTTTTATCAGTGGTGATTCAACGCTGAAAATTGTGCTGTGTAGGCCTAATATCTGAGTGCTAGGGCACATTAATATCCATAAGAAGGATCTGTTCTGGGATAAAAACGTCATGCTGGGCATTCTTGCACAATGAATAAACGAAAAGATGTGGGCGGACGGATACACTGATGGCGAAATCAAAAGAAGAAAAAAAACAGACATCGTGTTGCTGCCTGCTGATATCTGCTGTTTTGGTGCGAGGCAAAGATGCAGAGACTGTGCTTCAAAAGTTAGGTAAGCAGTCTGACCCCTGACCCCTTGGAACCTACAGCTCAGCATATGGGTCTGACCTCCGACCCCGGGGGAATTTGCTGCTTGAAGAACCACTTCGCTCACCCTAGCCAGATGCATTTTCTACAAGGACCCAAAGTGCGTTCTTCCCTTCATAATCGTGAGCTCAGCAGAACTGTCATTTATTGCTGTTATCAGTATTACAGTCAAATCTGCATGTAACATGTACGCTATTCTGCCCCCGGCATCCCTATGTGAACAGGAAATCACTACCCTCCCCTCCCCCCCGCGTTTGTTTGTTACATCACCACAGTATGTAACAGAAATGCCCTTTCTCTCCTCTCTTGGGGGAGCACTTCATCAAAGGCCCACAGAAAGCACATTGGGGCACATTGGCATTTCAAGTAGAAGCAGTCCTTTTGAACACATTATGATAACTCCCCAGTGAGGTGAGCCCATATTAGACTAATACATCATATTAAATGAATGGGCTGATACACAACCGTGAGATAATTAATGTTTCTGCAGCTGCATCCCCAAGGGTACCGTACTTTGTTGGAAAATAAATTAATTAATAAATTAGATTAAATAATACATGCTCGTTGGAGTCCGTTGGGAGTAGACACTACTGAAGGGAGGTAGAGAGTGGGTTGTTTCATTATGAGAGACTGCAGCATATCTTGAAAGTGTAAATGAGTCAGAAGCTTTGAAGGTGCCCTAGCAATGGAGAGGCAAGATGAAAAATCACTCTATGCAGACTATGTTTTGCGCACTTCTCCCCCTTGTTTGATTACCGCTAAAGGCCAAACCACATCAATTACAACATGGTCAGTGGAATATCTGTTGTTGCACATCATGCTAATGGTGCTGTTGACTTTGGCTACCTAATGTACTTGTAACTTGTAAGTTTTGCTATTGTTTTAGCTGGCTGCCACTGGTTTGGGGTTAAAGAGCTTAACTATAACCCTTTAGATGTCATTTAAACAATAATAATAATAATAATAATAATAATAATAATAATAATAATAATAATAAACTTATTATTTTAATAATACAGGTATTTTAAGGGTTAAATTCTTTCAGATACAGTCATTTTCTACCAGAGAAAGAAAAAGCAGAAACCTGTATCAGTGGTGGAAATGAACCAATTCATTTTTCTGAGGTTAAATCCTGGTGTTGGCTGGGGGAGTGGATAATACTGGGGTGAGCCTGCATAAAAAAGGTCTGAGATGTCATTACAAGTCACAATACTATTTTAAGAAGATAGCACAAATAGAAGTAATATAGGATGTTAAATATATGAGTAAAAATATATTTTCTGTTTTACAATACATGCTGCTATATACAAGCATTAAAACATCATATGAAAGTACTAATTTATTTTTGCTAGTATACTGCTAACTTAGTATACTAGCCTGCTTCGTCGTATACCCCCCAGGTTAATATAATAGATTTATTATGAAGAGCTTGTATGATCCCAGTTGTGTTGCAGCCATGTTACCCATTGCACGGCAATCAAATCCTGACCATTCCAGGGGCCGTCAGACGAGCAGTGGAGCACTGTCACTCAGCTTTCACCAGTGGGGGATTTCACATAACATCCTACATCAGTGTACTCCCCGTGTCCGCGAGGGTTTCCTCCGGGTACGCCGGTTTCTTCCCAGAGTCCAAAAACATGCAGGTTTGGCTAATTGGAAACTCTAAATTGCCCATACGTATGAGTGCGTGAGTGTATGGTGTGTGTACCCTGCAATGGATTGACGACCTGTCCAGGCTGTATTTCTGCCTCTCGCCCAATGCATGCTGGGATAGGCTCCTGGATAGTCAGTGTATATATTCATAATTTCACAATGGTATTCACACGGGTAGTATTTCTTGCTTGGTATCATGCTAAAGTAGTTTGTGTTTGTGTTAGTGTTTTTTTTCAGAATTCTTTTGATCTTGTCATTTATTTTCATTTCATTTGAGTTCTTGATAAATACATATTTGTCTTCAATGCCATTACTCGCAGGTGGACTCTTCACAACACATCAGAATAACTGTCACAATAACCTTTCTTTCCAATGCCAGATATTTACACTAATATAAAGCAGTTTATCTGTTATGACTTTGAAAAAATAAATAATAAATTAAAAAAACTGCAATATCCCATTAGCTTTTCTGCGCAAAAAAAAACACAACTCTGTGAGTTATTTGGCATTTCCGAGGCGATAAATTCTGCTGCTCCCTTCAAACCTTCAAAAGAGTTTATTTGAAAAGCTGTCAGCTGAGTTAGCCATCCATTTTTAATGATGCTTTTTCGGGGTGGGGCTAGGGGGTGGGTTGATGCTGAAAAAGTAAAGAAGAAAGAGACTGAAGAAGCTAAATAAAAAGGTCACAGGAGGGCATATCTTCCAAAAGACAAACACACTTTTTCGGCAGTGCTGCAGTTAACGAGGATTCCCGGCCAATATTCATTGGAAGTGTATGAATTGCACTGGAATTTTCAAAGCTAAAAAGCATAGTCAAATAGAATCGTTTTATGATAACACAAGATTTTCTTAAAGTGGTCATTTGCACAGTCGCAGATATTCACAAGGATGAACGTTCTCAATAGTAAATTCAGTGATGAGTTGGATAAGTTGGGTGACTTGGATGAGTTGGGTGACTTGGATGAGTTGGGTGACTTGGATGAGTTGGCTGAGTTGGATGAGTTGGATGAGTTGGATGAGTTGGATGAGTTGGCTGAGTTGGATGAGTTGGCTGAGTTGGATGAGTTGGATGAGTTGGCTGAGTTGGAGAGTCCGTGCAGAAGAGGCGATGACAGTTTTTCTACCCCATGGGGCGGGCCCATAAGAACCGAACAGATCTTCGCACTAAGGGTGCATCTCAATACAGCCAATCTGTGTGCTGAACGGATCAACACCCACACTGGGTCAGCCGGTACCACTTCAACACGCACAAGAACGGAAAAAAATGCACACTTCTAAAAAAAAATAAACGCCCATTCACATAGACTTTTTGACCCGTTTCTATAACAACCAGGAAGGGCTACGGTGTGAAGAGAAAGAGATGCAGCCATTGGTGCACTTCAGAACGAATGGTAGGCGAACAGAATGCTACTATTCCAGTCCTCTGAGTGCAAATGAAAGGTTCAGGGGCCGCTTTTAGCTTCTTAAATGTCAGCGTTTGAATTACAATTAGTAGGTAAAAATTATTGGGATAAGTGATTATTTATGTACTTTATTTTTGTTCATTTTCCATTTTGATGACAGTTACAATGAGTATCTTTGGACCCCCCCTTTTCTGTCTTTATGATTCTAAGAGCACTGTAAGAAGGGTCTTTATGATCCTAAGAGCACTGTAAGAAGGGCAGAAGATGCCATTTTCTTGTTTTTTTTTTACTCACAGCTGTCAACAGGACTGTGGTGACGGTGTTGAGAGGAGGTGGTGGGGTGGGGTGGTGGGTGAGAGGGGCAGGGGCAGTAGAAGCTTCAGACACGGGGAGACAGGTGGGACAGGAGAGCTGCCACACATGACAGATGAACGCAGGCAGGACTTTGGGAAGGAATGAAAAAGGCAGAGTAGACCAGATTTGGCGCAGGACCTCAGCCTACGTGACAGGCTGAA